>JAODAL010015463.1:0-83797 GCA_025379985.1 Phyllomedusa bahiana
GGGATAATGTGCTGTAATTCGCCAAAAAGTACACCCGCAAATATGGTAAAATCATAGCGGTGAGAGCCAGGGTTTTAGCTGTTGTTTTCCCTGGCACAAAACACCCGGGGCGTAAAAATAAGTGACATCCCGCTTCTTTCAGGGGGAAAAGGGAAAGTGGATAGGAGGTGGCCAAAGCATTGCTGAAATTACCTGCTGGGGAGCACGTACTTCCCACAGCAGGTGTATAGCGGTGCACACAGGTACGTGCCACTATACACTGTGTGAACATACCCTTAGGGCATGTACTCTACATGCCTCAGTACACTGTGCGTTTTGGAAGTGCGTGCTGTTCAGGGGGCCGGCCCCATTCACTACCATTATCAGTGACCTGTCACTTCTCTCCCTGGGCATACGATACGACCGTATTGTACGCCCAGGGAGACAGACATAATTCATAGCTCTCTATGAGAGCTATGAATTATCCTAATTGGGGGGCACATGTCAGACGTATTGAAGTGCAAATAAGGGGCGAAATGCACCCCGCAATTACACCGTGTGAACGTACCCTTTGTCTGGCTGCAGCAGCTAAAAACATACAAAACCCTGAAAAATGACAGGTATAAAAAAATTATATTCAAATATAATTCATCATTAGGTTGTAGTTTACATCTCTACGTGATACATCAGGAAGGATTATGTATTAGTGACGTGAATGGGGCGATATTGTGGATATGTGTGTGTATATACAGTACATACACATTTACATGTACACACATACATATACACACATACGCATACACATGTAAACATATACACACACATGTATACACATAAACACACATATACGCTGTGGCAGACTGACCGTGTGCAGTTACAGGTCTCTGCCACTAGGTGGAGTTCAGCAGGGTACCGGCTACAAACGTGCCACCGAATGTCTGGGTTCGGTGGGGGAAGGAGACTTGCTGGTGTCAGTGACAATAGGTTACTGACACAGGTAGTTAGAATGGCTGCCTTGCAGCCAGGTATGGGTCTCCTGTCCCGGGACGGTCGTAGCATTGGGTGGGAGGCCGTCCCCACATTCCAGGCCAGGTTTTGGGCCAGTTCCTGGATGGCTATAAAAGCCCTTAACCTGCAGGTGTTAGGGGGGCGTGGTCTGCTGTTTGCGAGTGGAGGAGCTGGAAAGAGGCTCTGGCCCCCAGAGGCTTAGGAGAAGCCAGAACCTGGCAGGAAGCTGGGTAAAAGTGTGGTGTGGTACTTGTCGTTAGGCCGTGGCCACGGACAGACAGGGACGGCAGATATGTTTAGTGAGTGGCTAGACGGCCAAGGGTTTATTTTGTAAGTTTTTCCTTGTAATCCTTTGTTGGAGTAATAAAGCTGGCTGAGGCCAGTTGGAAGAGAAACCTTGTCTCAGACTACTATATTGGTGCCATTCCGCTTACCCAGGCGGCGATCCAGGAGCGAGGAACCCCCAAGAGCTGGTCCAAGATGGCGGCGCGGACGAAGGTGAGGCTCTACAACGCATACACACACATGTATACAGATACACACAATGTATACACACACGTATACATGTATACACACATACATGTATACACACATAGATACACATATATATGCAGAGACATAATTATCATTCAGTTCACATTCATGTTGTTTCACTCTTATTATACTATTTAGTACTGGTCTCTACAGTGAGGCTGCTCACTCACTTGAGACCTTCTTGATGTGGGCACCTGTGAGAGCTGCTGCTGACTCCGTAGTGAAAATCAACTGTAGCTACAGTAGGGGGATGTTGTGAGACCCGGGGAACAACAGGGGGCGGAGCCTCTCACTCCCTGTGTGCTGCTGACTCTTGTGCTGAATGTGGCTGCAGCACACAGAGTCAGGAACTTCACTGACAGACATCCTTCCCCACTCCTAAGCGCCCGACACCCCGGGGTGTTGCCTCCCTCCCTGCAGGCTCTTAAGTATATCACTGATCTGTGTGTGTGTCTAGAGGACACACATACAGCTGAACAGATCGTCTGCTCTACAGGCACACAGCAGCTGCCTGGATCCCGACGATCTGCGGTTCGGGGCACAGGCGGGTTTTATTCGGGGCTTGTGCCCAAACAAAACTACCTAGCAACGCCCTGATTGTGTGATTCATGTGTATTTGTTCCTGGTTCTTGACTTGGCTTGTTTCTAAATTTGCTTCCTGTCCGCTGACTGTCCTTATTTTGGCTTGTCCTCAACTTTGAGAGACCTTGCCTTGACCTTCTGTTAATTTGCGACTGCTCTTCTTGTCTGCTCCGTATGGTACCAAGTATGCATGTCAGCTATCGCTACAAGTGACTGCGTCAGGGATAGCAATCTGGGAGTCCAAACCTCCTTGCAGGTTGTGTTCCTCGGTGTGGTTACATCAAGATTCACAAGCGATCCAGTGGATCCACCACCTGACTCTAGTAAGTGGTTACAAGCACATGATCAATGCTCTCATAGAATTGATCTCAACTGTTGCATATTTATCGTTGTCATGAATGGAATCTGAGTCAAAAGAATCCATGCTCCTTTCATTCTAGAGTTTTTGAGAGTCAGCAGTTTGTAGACCTTTACTAATGACATTTTCTGACATGTGTCAGTAAACCTTCACTTTAACCTCTGCAAGAAATTTGCCAGGTTCGATTAAAAATTGTAGATAGAATAGGAGCTGTCATTGACAACAAAAGTCTAAAGCTGTAGTCACTTATAGCAGGATTTGAGAGAGGCAAAGTTCTGTCAAATTGACATATAGGCTGTGTCCAAGGATGGAAAAATTTGGTCAGATTGGTAGACGAAGAAGAGGTCGAGACTTGTGTAATTACAGAAGGTCATTTGCAGCAGACCAGGTCAGTGTTAAAGTATCAGGACAGTTAAACCCTGTCTCAGCTTTGTAAAACTAAGGAACATAACTAAGCTTGAAGCAAGAAAAATCTGTTGAAAGATGAAGTAAATGATGCTATAGTGTTGCACTGGAGTATTAAAATTCATTAGTGTGAGCACCAAAGAAATGGTGGTTAATTTTTTAAAGACTTATTACTGGAAACAGAGAATGTATCATCAGTAAATTAAATATTTGAAGTTACGTTTTTATTCTAAACAGATTTAAAAATCAAAACACAGGTTTGACTCTGCAGATAGGGACAAAGTCAACTAAATCACATCCTTAGAGGACAACGGATTTAAAGGGGTTATCCAGGAGTTTATAGATTTCTTTTCTTTGGCCTCCTTATTCATCTATTACACGATCAGTGAAACTCCCTGCTTGTGAGTGTCAGTAGTTCTCCAGCAAATCTTTCCTATAAGTCCCAGAATCTATTGCTGTTACAATCTAGTACCTCCCTGTACCACTGCCTAATCCTCCTAGCACTGTTCAGCCCTCTACACCCTTAAATCATCATTCTCAGACATGTACACCACATGCCCACATGCATCTCTGTTCCAGTTCACTTCCTGGTTGCCTGCAGCTGGCTGTGTTATAATTAGAGATGGGTGAATCGATTCTAATGAAGTAGAATTCGTTTAGAATTTCAGGAAAACTTCGAAGTCGAAGTTGGGGTGATTCGCGGGAACGAAGCGTGTTTTTAATTGATAAAATGGCTGCAAGCACATGGCGTTACATGGGGCAAAGAACTCTGGAAGGAAGAAGGGCATAGCCTGCATGACATGTGCAGAGATGAAGCCAATCAGAGACCAGCGGGATTTTGTGACATCACCGCACTATATAAGTCCGGACGCGACGCTGGCAGTTAACATTCTTCTCTCTGTACCGTGTTGTGGCTGCTGCAGCTCCAGTATTAGAGATCTTACACAAAAGAAAGACGTTTTTTTTTTGGGGGGGTGTCAAAGCTTTTCTCAGAGACTGCTTCTCTTACGTTCTAATTTTGATTTTGTGGGGTATTGGAATTGAAGTCCAGTGTGCGTCCAATTCAGCTGCATATACATTTTAATGCTATCTGCTCAGTTCTGGAGCACATTGAATATCCAAGGGTTATCTAAGCCTGTTGTTGCTGTTGTATTCAGTTAAAGAAACAGCGTTTTTACAATCCAAATACCACTTAATTTTTGGCTGCTCAATTCTTTTGCGCAATTTATATCCATGGGGTACTTAAACGTCTTTGTGCTATTGTAGTCAGTAAAAGAAAGTTTTGTTTTTTTTAAATGCCAAAGAAGAAATTTTGCCTGTAGCATAATTTATATCCAAAGGTTAATTAAGTGTTTTTCTGCTGTTGTGGTCAGTAAAATACACGTCGTTTTAACACGCTACATAGATGGTAATTTTTGGCAGCTCATTTCTTTTGCGCAATTTAGATCCAAGGGTTAATTAAGTGTTTTTCTGCTGTTGTGGTCAGTAAAATACACGTCATTTTAACACGCTACATAGCTGGTAATTTTTGGCAGCTCATTTCTTTTGCGCAATTTAGATCCAAGGGTTAATTGTTTTTCTGCTGTTGTGGTCAGTAAAATACATGTCGTTTTAACATGCTACATAGCTGGTAATTTTTGGCAGCTCATTTCTTTTGCGCAATTTAGCTCCAAGGGTTAATTAAGTGTTTTTCTGCTGTTGTGGTCAGTAAAAGAAATGGTGTTTTTCAACGCCAAAGAAGAAATTTTGCCTGTAGCCGAAGGTTAATTAAGACTGTTTGCACTTTTCTATTCAGTAAAATACACAGAGTTTTTCAACGGCACATACAAGTACATTTTTCCTGACCATTTGTGAGCGCAATTTATATCCAAGGGTTACCCAAGCTTGTTGGTGCGGTTCATTTGGAGTCAAATACAGGGTGTGTATTTATCATATACAGATATCTTCATTAAACAGAGTCTGTACATTTAGAAAAAAACTAGTATGTCAGACAGAGAGGTGGAGGCTGCTTCTCACATGCGGTTGCTGTGGCACAAACATTCCTGGAGCAGGCACAGGCTCTGTAAGGGGGGACATCACGTGGCAGGGGTCATCAGTGAGGCCTGAAACTGCCAGTTGTCATCTAGCGGCCATGTGTTGACCAGCAACCCAAGGGTTCTTGATTGGTTGACTAGGGTCATCATTCCTCCCAGATGACATCTGACACCCCAGCCAGAGTCGGTGAGGATCGTCAGACACAACACTTAGTTGGCATGGCCCGGGAGCGGGTCAGCGGCCCTACTGTCCTCAACGCGCCACTGTACCATCCTGTTCCCTCAGCAGAGATCTACTATGTGGTTGGGCTCAGCGCCACTATACAGCGAGGTCATGAACAATTTAAAGTGACGGTCAGCAGCTATTTGGCAGCAAAGATGGGATGACATCCCTCGCTTCTTGCGTAGCGTAATGAGTTGGGATGTGCAAGAGTGCATGGGATGTCATGTTGTGAGGGGTCAAGCCTATGCATACCAAGACCGTTGAGGAGGACAGCAGAGGGAAGGATCAAACAATAATCGATGATGTTGTAGCGTCTTGCACTTGGGAGCCGGGTGAAGCAGGTGCTTCATCATCGGAAAGGAGAAGAGGGCGTCAGCTTGCGCCTCAGGCAGTGGCGCAGCCATCAGTGGGTAGTGTGGCCGGTGAGTCGCAGGAGGTAGCAGCAGTGCGGAGGTGGGGAGCAAGCGGCCACGGGGGCCACGGGTTGAAAACCTGCTTCGCAGGTTCAAGAAGTAGAGGCACGAGGGATCTCAGCGAGGCAGAGGCGGTAGTAGTCACTCAGTGCGGAGGGTTGGCGGTAAATCAGCTTACTCGGCGGTGTGGCAGTTCTTTCTTAGACAACGGGAGTGAGACGAATATGGGTTTATGAAGATATCGTAGGCAGAAAGTGAAGCGTGGCCAGGGAGCTAACGTTGGCACCACGGCCATCGTCAACACATGCAGCGTCACCATCGGTCGGCTGAGAGAAAAGTGGCTCGTTGTGGTGGTCCTCTGCCGCCGCAGCAACAGCAGTGCCAGTGGCCACGCATGCCATGCAGCCAGTCAAGGGCTCCACTAACCTCTGCAGAAGGGGCTGTTCTCTATTCCATCATCTCCAGGGTCAATGACGCTCCTGCTCCTCGCTACCTCATGGAGCTGCGTCGTTTTAAACGGGGGCGATTGCACAAAGAGAACAGTATGCGTCAAACCATCTAAGGTGAAGAAGCTGGCATGATCCTATCAGTTGTTGGTACTGCAGTCCCTCCCTTTCCAAATGGTGGACTCTCGCCACCGTTCAGAGAATTAATGGCCTGTGCCGAGCGAGGTGTGGAGAATTCAAAGCACGTAATTTCTTTTCCAAAAATGTAGAGTACCAGCCCTTCACAAATATGTAGAACAGAAGGTGGGGCCAATCCTGTGCTTATCAGTTTGTTCCAAGGTGCACGGCACGCGCGGACGTTGGTGCTGGACTACAGTCAGGGCCAGTACATGTCCTTTAGGCCCATGGTGTGATGAATGTGCTTCCTGCCAGCCACATCATCTAACTTGGAAGGAGCACGCTGTTTTTCATCCTCCACATTGTCAAACTGCTGCTCCTGCGCCAATGTCAGCATCCTCCTCTCCAAAACCACCACCATCTCAGCCTCCCACAGATGTACTGCTCATTACCACATTGTGTAGGGCACAGCGGTGTCACGCAGTTCTACAACTGGCTTGCCTCGAGCGTCAACGGAAGTCACACAGGGGAGGAACTGCTCCGCGTCATGCAGCAAGAAATTAATGGTGGGCTTTTCCGCACACAACTGCAAATCGGAAACCATGGTGACGGACCAATGGGAGGAACATGTGGTGTCTGTGCTGCACCTTGGAGGATGGGTCCTTGCACTATGCATATCGCACATGTTCAATATTGGTTTGTCAAAAGGTCGCTGAAGTCTTCCACGATCTTCAGAAGATTTCTGAAAATGGCTACGGAAACTGTGCATGCACTTCATACCTTCCTACCAAGCCAGTCACACCGTCCTCAAGTTTGCAGCGGCCAGAACGCCCTTCCCCAACACACGCGTAATTTGCGATGTTTCCAACCGTTGGATTTCCGACTGCACATGTTTGCGACCGTATAACAGAGAAAGGGCCATAAACGATTTATTTTGATGATCAGGCTTATAGGAGTACTCCTGTATAACTTTGAATGTCAGCCGTTGCAGCCTCATGTGTGACACCCCTGTCCATTTGCTGAGGCCATTTGATGAGGCAATGTTATTTGTCAAGTCGACAGGACTACGGGGTTTGAATAACGTCATTCCATGCTTCATGTAATGAACAGCATGCTGAAAAATCTGTCTAGGCAGGGGACTGGAGACGTGGCGATAAATCTCGCGGCCACATGAGTCCGGTGGGGAGGGACTGAACTGGAGGAGGAGGAGGACATCTGGAGGCACAAGCATGGTCTGGTGAAATGAGTGTTTTTCTACCCGGTGCAGGAGAGTAGGAACCAGGAGCAGCTGGAGGAGGCAGATGGAGATGAGGCAGATGACATGCAAGCACCATGGCAGTATACAGTGGAGATGGAGGCAGGGAGTCCCTCGGAGTCACTTGTGCAGATGGCCCGTAGCATGCTGATTTGCCTGCTAGTGACAAGCCGAATAGTACCATCCGGAAGAGGGATGACTTCTGGCTCTCCACCCTATTGGACCCTCGCTACCAGTCCTAAATGGGAGCCTTTTTCCAAGCTACTGAGTGGGAGGACAAACTCAAATACTATAGAGAAATCCTCTGTAGTAAGTTTGGACGCTGCCTTATGTGCGGCATCGTCCCTCTCTGACAGGTTCTTGACCGGGGGGTTGCTCAGCGCATGTACCACTGCCGCGGGATGCTGTGGGTAAGGTGGGGGGTAGGAGCAGTACAGCACCATCAGCGAGCTCAAACCTAAGTCTGTAGTCGCTGATGAGCAAGCTTCCTTCACCGCCTGTGAGGAGGGCAGTCGCCAGCAGCGCAGCAGCAGGATCTGGAGCTAGTCCCTGAACAACTGGTGATGATTTGCCTACTTGACAGCACTCTGCCACCCCAGTTAGAAGATCCGCTGGACTGCTGGGCAGCCAAACTGGAGGTGTGGCTGCAACTTGCCGAGTTTGCAGTGGAGAAGCTGTCCTGCTCGGCCAGTAGTGTGGCATCAGAGAGGGTGTTCATCGTTACCTCAAGGAGAACCCGCTTTTCCATGGGAAATGTGAAACGACTGACCTTTGTCAAGATGAATCAGGTTTGGATCGGCCAGGATTTCCACACACCAATGCCTTAGGCGTTCAATTACATAAGCATGACGCCTCACAAAATCTTGAGAAAATGAGTCTGGGTTCAAACTACTGCCTCAGCCACTTATTCTGATGCCGCCACCTGCATGATGCCACACATCTGGCTGACAGTTTCTCATCTGCCTGACCACCATCTTTTCAGGGTCTGGTATTGCCACCACCTCACCTCTGTCATTGTGCCACTCTATGACCTCATATTGCTGTGCTGTTGTTGCTGCTGCGGTCACTCCAACCCTGTCACATTGTTCCACTCTATGAACTCATGCTGATGCTGCTGTTGCTGCTGCCGGGTCCCTCCACACCCTGTCATTGTGCCGAAGTTCTCTGTACCTCATGCTACTGATGATGCTGCTGCCGTGACCTCCACAGTGTGTCATTGTGCCACTCTGCTGAACTCATGCTGCTGCTGTGGCTGCTGCGTGACCCACACTATGTTCATTGTGACCACTTGTGGCCTACTCCTGTTGTTTGCCACCTCCAGGAATGTCATTGTGCCACTATCTGACCTCATGCTGCTGGCTTGGCTGCTGCCGTGAACCTCCACTCTGTCATCATTGTTTGCCCTGTCTGACCTCATGCTATGCTGCTGTTGCTCCTGCCGTGACCTCCAAACTCTGTCATTGTGACACTACTGTGGACTACTCCTGTTTGTGCACACTCCACACTCTGTCATTGTGCCACTCTCTGTCCTCATGTGCTGCTGTTGATGATGTCATCTCCCAACTGTGTCATTGTGCCACGTCTGACCTCATGCTGCTGCTGTGGCTGCTGCGGATGTCCTCCAACTCTGTCATTGTGCCACTCTGTGAGACTCTGATGTTGTGCCTCCTACATACTGTGTGATTGTGCCACTCTGTGGCCTACTCCCTGTTTGTGCACCTTCCACACTGTGTCATCTGACCTCATACTGCTGTGTGTTGATGCTCGTCACCTCCACAGTGTGTCATGGGCCACTCTTGACCCATGCTGCTGATGTGGCTGCTTGCTGTGCCTCCACACTTTCTCATGTGCTACGTCCCCAAGCACCCCAAGCACCGCGGCAGTATACTGTGGAAATGGAGGCAGGGAGTCCACTCAGATTACAACTTGCGCACAGGGCCCGCAGCATGCTGATTTGCCAAGGCAATTCTACCTCCTTCAGCTTCATCATTAATACCTAAAAAAGTTCCACAAAGTTTATTATGAAGGTATAAAAACGTTGGTAGTCTGAATCCAGTTTCTGTGGGAACCATTTTGTTCAATGCAGCGTATGGAATTTGAAGGAGACCATAAATACAGGGAATTTTAGTGCTTATTTTGCTATTCGGTGCCATTAGTGATGGAATTAGTACAAAACTGGAATAACGAACTACAAGCAAATGCCTGCAAAACTGGATTGGATGAGATTCTTCAGTATGAAGAATGAGAATAGTATGTCCAAACTTACAGACAGGAAAAACCGCCTCTGCCATCCTCCTCGAGTCCTCGTCTGTCATATCCGGTGTGTACCGTATATACCTCTTGCTCCATCCATTGGACCACGATCCTGGGCTCTGTCACTACCTCCTTAACTTGTCCCCGACTCAGAGTTTTGCTTCGAGTTGTGTACCTCGCTCACCCTCGGCTTGGCACCGAAAGCAAGCACGTCAGGAGGTAACGACCTGGTAGACTCCTGCCGCAGCAAGTCATCCCGATTTGAGGCGGGCTCTGGTGAAAGCTGGGACTACTAGATTCCGCTCCCTGGCGTGGGCTATTGCCATCAGCCCATTACTGTGCTCGCCGATTCTGTGGCGGCTTCCAGAGTAACATACTTCTGTGTTCTTTGACGCTATCGTAGGATCTTAGCCCTAAGTTGTTTTTTTTTCCAGCTGTCGGTGCCATGACTTTATCAGGTACATTCCGCTTCAGTTTTTGGTCAGGTTTGCACTCTTATAGTGTCC
The DNA here is from genome assembly GCA_025379985.1 of Phyllomedusa bahiana. Taxonomy (NCBI): domain Eukaryota; kingdom Metazoa; phylum Chordata; class Amphibia; order Anura; family Hylidae; genus Phyllomedusa; species Phyllomedusa bahiana. The sequence goes on from JAODAL010015463.1 coordinate 10,113, forward strand.
AGGGAATTTTATTGTGAAGCGATTTTAAGAGCTTCCGGCGGCAGTCTTGTGGCGGGTCATACTAAAAAACACAGATTGTATGAAGCCAACCAAGCTCCTCTGCATATTTAAGCATTGGCAAACGTTCTACACACCCTGCTGGCTTGTGCAGCTGGAATAGCTCGTTTTTTAAGCGATTTGTCCCGATGTAATTCGTGACCGTAACATAATTGTTGGAAAATTCGGCGAAGTGCAACCGAATTTTTGAGAAACTCGCCCATCTCTAGTTCCAATCATCGGAGCCCTTTTTGAGCCAAATTTGGTATGTTTCTGTAACATGGTTTTAATATGCTTATTTTTATCGCATGGGTAAATACCGTTTAATAATCTAATGATTTCTATATTGATGGGCTAAAAACAGTAGAAAAAGTGATGCCCTGCGAGCCACAGCATCCACGTGTCATCTACGGCCATGTGTGACCACACACTAGGTAATAATCTTTCTCCAGATGACATCTGACAACCCCAGCCAAGCGAAGTCGTGGGTTTGACACAACACAACCCCTAGTTGGCATGGCCTCGGGGAGCATGTGAGGGGCTCCGCTGTCCTAAAACCCACCTCTGTCACCGTTCGCTTCCCACAGCCATGAGAACTACTATGTGCTGTGGCTCTGCACCACTATAACAGTGTGGTCCAAACTATTTGAGGGACAGTGGGCAGCAAAGATGTGGGGAAGACATCCGCTCTTCTTGAAGAAGTGGGCAAATAGTGATGGAGGAGATGGGGGTTATGTTGTGAGTGGTCAGGCTCTGTACAGCGACACCGTTGAGGAGGACGGCAGTGACAGGCAAACACTAATCGATGTAGCCGATCCGCACTTGGGGCCCGGGTGAAGCAAGCAAGGCTGGGACAAGGTATTCTGGGTGCCTAAGTTAAACAAGGCATAAAGTGCCCCCTAAATGAAATATTCAGGCCCACTCATGCTTCCTTGTGCCCCCTTTCTCCTGGGTGAAGTGGCGCCCTATGCGGTCGACCCTACTCTCGACTAGCCCATCGTCCTGGCCCTGGAAGCATTCATTTTCTATACATTAAGTTTTAGAAGACGGGAGGAGAAGAAGGAGGATTTGGATGACAGACAATCTGGCATCTTGGACAGTAGAGGTTAATGTCTGGGCCTGGAGCTGTAAAAGGTTGGGTGTTATCAGCAATGGTGTTTTGAAAGCCATGTGATGCTGATCAGATGACCCAGACAACAGTGTACAAGGGCTTCATCATTATCATTGGGGAGAAGAGAGCGGGGGGGGCAAAAAACTTGCGTGTAGGCAGTCGGCGCAGCCCTTAAGTCGGTAGTGTGTGGGAGTCTCGCAAGGGTGGCAGCAGTGAGAGGGTTAGGAGCCAATACGTAATCGATTTAGACCACCACCTTTGCAGGTTTCAGAAATTAAGAGGTACAGGGGCCACCGGCGGTCAGCGGCAGTAAACAGTCATTACGTGCGGAAGCCTTTCGGGTGGTAATATCACCTACTTGAGCGGTGTGGCACCAGAGGAGGCGAACATGGCTATATGTTTCGAATCTGTGGAATAAAGTAAAGCATGAACAGGGGATCCTAACGTTGGCCACCATGGCCGCTGAATCAACATCATGCAGTGTCACCATAACGTCTTTCAGATGTGGTGGTCATCCTGTCCCAAAAGCTGTAGAACACCCAGTGGGCACGTCCTCCCATTTCAGGCAGTCCAAGGCTTCACATCTCTGCACGAAGTCAACTCCCTGTCTATTACATCATCTACTGGTCCAGATACTCTGCTCCTCGGCACTCCTGGTGCCCAGCAGAAAAACTCATTCACCGAGACGATGGCCATGAGACAGCAGTATGCGTCTAGCCTCCCTAAGTGCAGAAAGCTGGACCATGCTCCTGTCCAAGTTGGGTGGTTACTGCAGTCCCTCCATTTTCAAGTGGTTAGATTCTCTGCTTAGTAAAATGCTAATGGCCAGGAAAACTTGGACATTCATTCTAAATAGTAACCGACACGGGTAGTGGCTCTCTGGACCCCCACAAGAGGTGCAGCGGCCACGCCAGGAGAGGGATCTAAGTAGGTTCGCTGGTTTTTTCACAGAGCCCGCTGCAAGGCAGGATGGACTTTCTGCGGCGGGAATTCTATCAGGTCGCTATCCCTGGTGCGACTAGCTTGTGGTGGCAGCCGAGGCGCAGCCAGGTACGAATATAAGACGAATAGTAGTCAAAGTTCAGGCCAACAGGTCAGGGCAGGCGGCGGAGATTCGAGGTCAGTAACGTAGCAGAAAGGGTGTGAGTTGGGTACCAAAGGGCAGACAGGAACTGGATGAAAACGGGGGAAATTGATGAACTGGAATAAATATATTAACAGGGGGAAATTTATGAACAGGGGGAGGAAATTGATGAACAGAATAAATATCATTAACAGGTGGAAATTATTTGAACAGGGGGAAATTGATTGAACAAGAAATAAATATATTAACAGGGGGAAAATTATGAACGGGCGGAGACTGATGAACAGAGAAAGGCCGATTAACGAATTTTTGTGATCCACTATTGGACCGGTGTATTCCCTATGAGAACGAAGTCACACTACGGGAGGAAATGCTTCTGGGTATGGCAAGTTGTCATCGATTTGTGGCTTTTCTCCGCGACTACTGAAATTAGACATTGTGATCAGAGGATGGAAAGAACATGGAGTGTCCGCACTGTGTAGGAGGAGGGTTGAGAATGCTTCCCGACCATGGCATACATGTTCAATCTGTTTGTTCAAGTTAATACCACCTGTCTGAAGGACATTCTTATAAAATGGCCAGGAAACTTTGAATGCACTTCAGCAATTGTTACACCGCCAAGCACACCTCCTTAAGCTGCAGCGGCAGAACGGCCTCCCCCACATAGGCTGATATGTGGACCATTTTCAAACGTTGGAATTCCAGCCTCCATATGTGGTGAAACGAGGGGTCTCTAATGAACAGAGAAAGCTAATAATGGTTTATTGATGATTCAGCGGACAGGAGTACTACCCTGTGTAATTTGACTGTCAGCCAGTGGGGGGGGGGGGGACAGCTCATGCGTGACACCTGCCGTTTGCTCAGGGCCCTTTCATGCGGACACGATATTTGTCAGTCGCCAGGTCTACGGGAGTTGAATAACGTCATTCCACGTTCTGTTGTCACGTACAGCGGTAGTGGATCTCACTGGACCACCGCAAGACGATTGCAATACCACGCCAGGAGCGGGTCAAAGTAGGGGCACGGTTTCCACCAGAGCCCGCTGCAAGCGGGATGGACTTGCTGCGGGAGGGAGTCTACCTGGGTTGTTTACCCCTGAATTGACTGCTTACGTGGCAGCCAAGGTGTTGCGAGGGAACAAAAATCGTAAGGCCAAACTCGGGAGTAGGGGGCAAGTGTAAGGTCAGGACAGCCAGCAGTATCGTTGGTCCAAGGGACGGAGGCAAGAGGATACAGTTATACAGATATGACCAGACGAGGCTGAAGGAAACTTGGTCTATAGGTATCTAAAAATAATTATTAGTATTATTTAATTATATAGTCTTGGAGGCGTTTGTGTGAGGAGCCTTTATCCATTACAATGCAGCCTAAAGGATTACCCAGCATTTCAAAATTGGTTAGACTCGCCTGGTATAATAGTTCAGCAAACTTTTCCTTGTATAACCTGTGTGTATATGTTCATGACACAAGATGAACGTTTATCAACTTGCTTTCTTAAACATTTCATCTGTCTGGATATAATTTGTTAAAACGGTATCAGGGAGAGCTCCAGAAGGGACTTGTGTTTTTAGTTTCTGTAAGTTGGACATACGATTCACATTCTTCATACTGAGAAGTTCATACAAAGCCAGTTTGTCAATTTGCTTTTGCTTCTTTATTGTTCTGTCTCATTCCAGTTTTGTACTGAATTCAATCAACAATGGCACAGATGCAAAAATAAGCACCTTAAATCATTCCCTGTAGTTATGGTCTCCTTCAGTTCAAGTTCCATACAGGAACAATGCCACTCTCCACATCAATACTGCAAGACGAGGGCATGTTGCCCCCACTTCATTCGTTGCCAAGTAGCTGCTGACTGTCCTCAAATTGTTCGTCCTCACTGTATAGTGGCGCTGAGCCCAGACCACATACTAGTTCTCTGGCTGAGAGACCTGAACGGGACAGAGGCGGGTTGAGGACAGGTGAAGGGCGCTGACCTGTTCCTGGGCCATGCCAACTAAGAATTGTATCTGAAGAACCAACCACTAGGGTTGTCAGATGTCATCTGGATGAAGTTGGTGAACTACTCAACATCAAGAACCCTTGGGTTTGCTGATCAACACACGGCGCTAGATGGCACCGGGCAGTTCTGGCCTCGCCGAGTGCCCTGCTGCGACAGACTCCCTTACTGTGCTGCGTACCGTGTCTGCTCCTAGGAATGTTTGTGCCACTGTCACTCGCATGGGAAGAGCCTGCCACCTCTCTGTCTGACATACTGTTTGTTTCAAAATGTACAGACTCTGTTTAATGAAGATATCGTTATATGATAAATACACACCCTGTATTTGACTCCAAATGTAAACACTACAAAATAGCTTGGGAAACACCTTGGATATAATTTGCGACTCTACAAATGGCCAGGAAAAATTAAATTGTATGGCGTTGAAAAACGTGTGGGGAGATTTATCAAATAGTGTCTTACTTTTAGACAGTGTAAAGTTAGACTAGACAGTTTTATAATGCGCCACATTTATCATAGTGTTTATAAAAGGTTAGAACTGTCTTGTCTAACTTTGTACCACAATTAAGTTGTCTTGCTTTCACACCAGAAAAGACGACAAAATCTGGGTGCATTTTTGGTCGCTCCTAAGCCACGCCCCTTTTCCCGTGAAGCCACGCCCCTTTATGAGGACCCACCCCCTTTGACGGACGAGGCGCAGAAGCGTCTGAAACTGTCTAAAACGCATAGTAAATGTGGCGAAAAGCTGGTTTCTGGTGCAAATGGAGCCAGAATTCTGGCGCAACTGCTGTGATAAATCTACCCCACTGTGTATTTTACTGAATATAAAAGCACAAACAGGCTTAATTAACCTTCGGATATGAATTATGCTACATTCAAAATCTCTTCTTTGGCGTTAATAAACACAGTTTACTGACCACAACAGCAGAAAAACGCTTATTTAACCCTTGGATGTAAATTACGCAAAAGAAATGTGCCGCTAAAAATTACCAGCTTTGTAGCGTGTTAAAACGACGTGTATTTTACTGACCACAACAACAGAAAAACGCTTAATCAACCTTCGGATATGAATTATGCTACAGCCAAAATTTCTTCTTTGGCGTTGACTACAACAGCAGACAAAACACACTGAATTAACCTTTGAATCCAAATTGCGCAAAAGAAATGAGCAGCCAAAAATTAAGGGGTATTTGGATTGTAAAAACGCTGTTTCTTTAGCTGAATAAAAACAGCAACAACAGACTTAGATAACCCTTGGATTTTCCCAAGTGCTCAAGAACTGAGCAGATAGCATTAAAATGTTATGCAGCTGAATTGGACGCACACTGGACTTCAGTTCCAATACCCCACAAAATCAAAATTTAGAACGTAAGAGAAAGGATTCTGAGAACAAGCTGTGACACCCCCCAAAAATCGCTGTATAAAAGTGAGTTCTTTAGTATGAGATATCATAAGCAGCAGCACCTTCCCTAATCAGTACAGTGAGAGGAGTGTGAGCTCCTGGCGTCGCGCCCGGACTTATATAGTGCGGTGACGTCACAGAATCCCGCCATCTCTGATTGGTTTATCTCATGCACATGTCATGGTAGGCTATGCCCTTCTTCCTCCCAGAGTGCTTTGCCCCATGTAAACGCATGTGCTCGCAGCCATTTTATCAATGAAAAGCACACTTCGTTCCCGTGAATCACCCCAAACTTCGATTTCGTTCAGAATCAAAGTTTTCCTGAAGTTCTAAACGAATTCCACTTGGTTAGAATCAATTCGCCCATCTCTAATTGGAACTATTTTATCTTCCAGCAGATTTTCGATGGATAATGAAAAGGGGAACTGCTGGCTGAGTAGTAGGGGTTTCAATAGATGTGGACATACAGTGTGTATGGCGTGTGAATATGCATATAAACTGGATACATTTGTATCGTGCAGCAATGGTAAACAATTTAAGGTGGAAACATTCATTAACTGTAACCACAAATTTGTGGTGTACCCGATCTGCTGCAGAAACTGTCATTTGCAGTATATCACGTGCACCACAGGGGCTTTGAAAATACGGATTTGGAGACGCCTGTCTGATTCTTTGAGACAAACCTCTTTTAAAAACTCTGCTGTACTGAGATTTTTCACAATACACTCTAGTAATCTTACCCCTTTTAGCTATATGGGAATCGAAAGGGTAGTTAGATCTAAAAGAGGAGGTGATAAAACAAAAAAGTTATTCAGTAGGGAGGAGTGGTGGATTTTCTACCTCAGAAGCAGGTCTCCATGTTAAACAGGACATTGCTTAAAGGGGTTGTATCATTACATTAAATGGTCTTCAGAATAAGGGGACAGTGAAAACAAGCAACTTTGCAATTGGATGTCATTTGCAGAGCTGTCTTGTTTTCACTGTCTCCCTTATCTTCGTTTTCTGTAAACACTGTTTCCCCAGTGGCTCGGTCGGGGGAAATTTGTTTTTTCACCTACTTTTCATTCATTGGCTGACGGAATTACTAATTTATTCGGTTGGACCCGGTCATCTTTCATGGGAGCACGCATTCCTGCCTCTCTTCTCGCAGAATAAGGGTCGACAGCTTTTCACTCTGCACAGCCAGCAGTGACACCCCCCGTAACACTGCAACTGCTTCAACAATCTGAAAACCCAGTTAGAATTGTGCTCGATGCTAATGCTGTTGGTGGTCAAACATGAAAGGGAGACAGATCTGTGCTGCTCTGATGAGTTCATAGAAGACTGGATTCAACTGTAAACAAAACCTCCAGTGTGAGAGGAGAAGAGATCAGTGCCTCTGAGTTACAGAAGACTGTCTAGACTGAATGCAGGCCCGAGTGGTATCGTATACTCAAACTGCTCTTACAAGAATAAGACTGCAAAAGGAGAGGAAACAAGACGGTGACATATGGGACTCGACTGGAGAGGGGGCGGGGGGGGGGGTAAGAGCAGGGATGTGCTATCCCCTCCCACTGATCTCAAACAAACACACTGACTGGAGAGCGAGCACGAATAATGAAGGGGGGGGATGTTGTCAGTTAAGATCACACAGTAAGAAACATCCAGCTGGGGGGAGAAGAAACAGCCCCTGGATCTGTGGAGCTGGAGAAACTGAAAGTACAATTGAAAACAGGACAATATATGATCGAAGCGATAAATCCCCTTTAAGTGATTAGCTTTTGCATTGTTTTTCATCATAGGCATAATATTTAACATTGCAGAGAATCATTCATATTTTATGTTCATATAGGTTTTAGGAATAGAACTGCAAGGTTTTTTGTGGAATATAATCATTTTTTTTTTTTTAAATAGTCAGTACACAGGTTTTTTAATTAGTAGAACACACGTGATAGTAGGAGGGGATTTAATGGACCTTCCGACTAGGTAGCTACACACTTTGAGTAAGGGCTTGTAACGAAACGCGTTAGCGGTGTAGTATTATGCTTCCACAATGCTATGGTCCTGTTTTGTAATATGTGTGCTATGGATTTTAAATGTTTTCTTTTGAAATAAAACCAATGGATTTTTAATCTCTGCATCTCTCTCTGGCTGGAAGCTGGCATCACTATTGTGTTTATCTGTAGTATGAGCAGGAACGGGCTGCCTTCAAGCAGTGCCTCCACCAGTGGGATTTCGAATACATTAAATCGGGTAAGCTGAAATAAATGTTTTATGATATAGAATAAAAGAAATGACTTTTTTTCCATTGTCAAAAGAATGCTTCGGGTGCCCTGGCCAAAACCTTCACATACAATATAAAAGAGAACCAAAAAATGGACCCCAACCACACGGGACATACATTTGGTGACTCACTCAATGGGACCGCCAAAGCTCTTAGGTACATATATTGTAATGCTGCTTCATGGCTCAGTGATACATCTGAAGCTATGTGTTAAACCTTGCTCACTTCTGCAATTTAAAAGAACATATATTCTTTCTCGTGGTGTTCATATGTTTTTGCAGGAGATATTCACATCAATTGTATGTATTGTGCAGCTTTGTTTTATCCTGATCAAGTGAGAATTATTGGGAGCTGCTCAGGAATTGCAAAGGAGGCGAATGTTCTGCCTACAAAGCCAGGCTGAATAACATGGAATTGTAAATTAATTACTTAGGCAGTGAGGGCTGCGCGGAATATTAACATGCTGCTTCAGGCTGCTCGCTCCACAGGCAAAGCGTAAATGCCACATTCATTTACAATTAACAATAATCTAATAATAATGTCTTTTAATTATATCACACGTGTCAAATGTTACCTCACACAGACGCCAAGAGGATTCTGAGGACCATGGAGCAGTCAGAGCAAGTAGCAGGCATTTTTTAAAAAAAGCAAATCCCATGGACTGAATATAAAGGTGTCCATGTTCGGATGAATGGCAGCCAGAATTGGCAGTTACCTAGAAAAAAAGTGATTGAGGGAGGTCATACGGACCCTTGTATTAAACTTCAGTTAAACCCCCGCTTCATTATGTCAATTCAACAGATTTTCCATTTATCTTATTCTTTCTTTTAGGGGACAGTGCCAGTAACATAACAGAGACAGACCTGTAACTGTGCCAGTGTTCCATTAAAGGGGTTCTCAACTTTCTTTTTATTATGTACATAATAGGAAATCATAAAATTTTCTAATGCACATTTATTAAAAATTCTGCTCCTATATCTCTTTTATACCAATGCAGTAGGCCCCATCTAGAAAAAAAGGCACAGTTGATACTGGCTCCCATTGAATAAATGTATTGACTAAACATGGCATGTCATGTGACCCCTGTTATCCAGGTAACAGTAGTGTATGGAGGAGCAGGAACTTCTCATATTACTACTCCAGACATCATCTTATCATGTGACCATTACAGTCATGTTAACAGTAGTGTATAGAGGAGAGAACTTTTTCCAGGATTACTACCTCCAGCAGAGTGTTATATGTGACCCACTAGTCGTTGAGCGATTACGTTGGCTATCGACATCGGTCGATGGTCGGCTATCATCGACAAGATTTTCGTTGGTCTAGGATAGATGATCGCCGATCGACCATTAAAGTCTATGGGAAGAGAGCAACAAAATCTTTATTCTTACACCAAACAGGGCTGGAGAAGCTGGAATTAAAATCCACAACAGTCAAAATGGATACGTGCTACATCTTAGGCCACACACTTAGGTTATAAAGCCACAGAAAATAAAAAACACAGACTATTCAATATCCCCTGTCTTGTACCACAGCATGACCTTAAACCTGCATCACCCCAAATGAGAAAGTGCCAGAAGGCAGTATGATTTGAACCATTCATGTTCTTGAAAAAACTGGACTTTGAAATCCTGTTCTGGAGCAGCATGAGCACAAACCGGCATGAACCCACAGATTATAAGTGCGGTTAACGGAGTCTTTCAAACCCTCATTTTAGTTTCACTGGACATTGATATACTGTCCTGGGCCACAGATGAGCCCCAAACTTGCATGACCCCAGATTAAAAAAGTGCCGGAAGAAGGAGTCTTTGACCACATTGTAGTTTCAACGGACTTTGAATATACTGTCATGGGCACCAGCTGACCCAAACCTGCTTGACCCCAGTATTAAAAGTGCCGAATTAAGGTGTCTTGTCAACCACATTTTAGTGTCACTGGCATATACTGTCCCTGGCCAGGGAAGCGCTCTTGCCCCTCCGTTATGAGTGCAGACAATTGAGCTTCACTTGGAAATTCTGGTGGTTAACGATCTGTTCCACCCAGGTGCCCTATTTGTTGGCATTTCTTTTTCTCATTTTACTCAACGTGTGGAGGCAATTGTTCTGTACTTTGTTCTCTGTCCGTGCTCCATTCTCCTATGTCCTCTGACTAACATACATCTGGTAAAGTTTTCCTGCCTCCCTTGTACAATTCAGAGGAATTTTGTTTTACCACTCTATTTATGTACCTGCAAGTTTTTTAGTAGTTTATTTCTAGAAAACCATTGTTAACATTGGATAAGACTCCCACCTTGTCTTTGTTCTCTTTTTAAATTGTATTAAATGGGTTGTTCAATACAGGGATTGGTAAGCGCTATGTTAAAGATCTTGCAAAAAACAATTCATTTTGCAATATGTGCATTAACAGTGTCCTACTATTCCTGTTTCTGACCACCATTCACCCTTGAGCCACTCTTGGACCATATTAGTGAAGAACAATGTCTGTTAGAAAACAAACATTTTTTACAATAGGACTGTAGTCTAGCTGCATGTCACAGCAAAATATGCCCCCAAAAAATCAAAAGCATTGACCTTGAGCCACTTTGAGACAATTGTGAAGAACAAATGTCTGTTAAGAAGAAACAACTTTTATTATTATTGGACCTGTAGTATAGCTGCATGTCACAGCAAAATGCCCCAAAAATTAAAGCATGACACTTGAGCCACTTTGGACAATTGTGAAGAAGCCAAATGTCTGTTAGACACAACTTTTTTTTATTATAGGACCTGTAGCTATTGCTGGCATGTCACAGCAAATGCCCATAAAATTCAAAAAGCATGACCCGTTGAGCCACTTGGACAATTGTGAGAACAAATGTCTGTTAGGGGAACAACCTTTTTTTTAGAATAGGACTGTAGTATGCTGCATTTCAAACAGCTGACCCAAAAAAAATTCTAATATGACTTCTCAGCCAATAGAATAAAAAATTGTATGAGGGAGAAATGCCACTTAGAAGTTACATTTCTGTTCCAAAGTACCATGACTTATTGCTGTATCTCCAAGCAACAATGACCCCAAAAATTATAATATGACTTCTCAGCACTATTAAAAAATCTGTGAGGGAGAAATGTCCACTTAAAAGCCAACATTTCTGTTCCAAAGGACAGATTATTGCAGTTAATCTCACAGCAACAAGACCTAAAATTATAAATATGATTCTCAGCATATTTTCAAAAATTGGTTGAGGGAGAAATGCCACTTAGGAAGCCACATTTATGTTCAAAGGACCATAATTATAAGCTGGATCTCACAGCAATCATGACCTCAAACCATTGACAATGCGAAAAACTTCTAAGATAATGTGACGTAATGGAATACGGTGGTGTCATGAAACCGTGCTGTCTTTTCCGTCTCTCACAGCAAACCAGCCAAATCAACATTTGGGAAAAAGAGAATAAAAAAATTGCAGTAAGAACTGATCATTTTTAAAAAAACGTTTTCAAGAGGACCATTTCTGTTGAAGAGGAAAGTGAAGTAGCACCGGCAAACTTATCGGTGACTCGGCCTTGGTGGCCACAACATCATCAGAGATCCATGCCCGATCTCATCTTGAGGACAAGTTCAAACGATCCACCCATTATCTGTGGGAAGCGGATGCGTTTGTCTGTAATGACTCTCCAGCTGTGCCTGAGGTTTGCTCAGATATGATGCTGGCTCCTGGGCAGGACAAACCTCTATGGCGTGGCGAGCGAGCTCGGGCCATTCGTCCGATTTTGGATAACTATAAGTTTTCTTTCATTGGGTCGGATCACCATACAAAAAAATCATCGGGTCTTGAGACGCCAGAAAGTCGTGCCTCCATGATCTTAAGCTGTGGTCTCTATGTGTTGGATGTGTGCTGCATTCGCATTGACGTTGGTGAGTGGTGGATAAATAATGATTGCCAGAGGTTCCACACATTAGGCTCTGCCACCTTGCCTGCTGTGCTGCTGCCTCTACGGCTACTTGGCACTCTACTGCTGTCACGTAGCTGATGTGTTCCAAGTGGACAGTTGGGGAAGTGAAGCAGAGAAACAGATGTCTCCAGTTGAATCAATCAGCAAGGTCTCCATTTCCTGCATTTTACTACTTATTTGGGTGGGTGGAAATGGAAAGTTGCTGAGTTTGTTTTGTACCGGGGATCCAGGAGGTGGCCTCCCAGTAAACTGTTGCTTCATTTGATGGCATTAATGCGAGGTCATGTTGGCGGAAATGGAGCATCAATGCATTCACTGTGAGAGATGGAGCTGATTTCCAGCTCTGGGCTCGAGGGGCATAGCAAACTGATCATCCTCCTTTCTTCCGCCTCCGCCTCAAAATTCGGGGCCAACCTGCTTTCAAGGCAGGGACGTCGTTAACGTCGGTGTCTTAGAAATACTCCTTCCTCCTCCGCTTCTCCGGCCAGCTTCCAACACAGCCCTGACTTGCCTGAGATGATGCACCTGAGAGTGATGCGCTGCCTTGCACTAGCCCTGGACCTCCGTAACCACTGCCTAATGGAAGACGATATAAAATTGAGAACTGTCGGGCACTTGTGGTCCGTGGTCCGCATCTGTGTTCGTCTCCTCTCCGTCGCTGGCGGGGGGACTGTTGTTTAGAGAGTGTCTCCAACGATCGTTCCAGAACTAAGATCACCACAATGCTCATGCTGACAAGGGGCCATCGTCCGCTCTGACCATTTGGTGGCTTCTCAAAACTGGCAAGGATGGTTGCAGAAGCGCTTTTACCTGTCTCCAGTCCTCGGTGGAGCTCAACACCCGGAGGTCGCACCTGCTTGTCAGGCCATGTGTCACTGGTAATGCATTGACTGCTGTACCACAATCGCTGGAGCATGTGGAGGGTGGAATTCCAGCGTGTTGCCACGGGTCTACAATGAGACGGTTGACGGGTGATGGCCGAGCTGTCGCTTGCAAAAGCAGCCAGGCGGGCGAAGCAGGGTGGCGAATGGCGGAAGTGCGAACTTTGACTTCAAGCCTTCCTCAGCAGACTGTCCAGACCGGGATTATAGCTCTTTAGAAATTTCTGGACGACAAGGTTCATGAATAGTGCCAGGCAAGGGATGTGCTCAGCCTACCGCTTTAGGGCGGCCAGCATATTTTGCCCCCGGTTATCGCACACACCTGCTGTGCACAAGGTTCTTGGCCACCCAAGCCAAAGCGCTCGGTCTCGTTGCGGAGAGCCGTCCAAAATCTTCTTACCTGTGGGTGGACGGTCTCAGACAGATTAATTTCAACACGGCTGGGGTCTATGGGCACGTGAGGCCACCGAGGACCTAGGGGACATGAACCCCTGCACACCATCCCTGTGCGTTTGAAGAGCGTGCGCCGAGCCTGGAGCCACCTCTCACCCAAGAGACATCCACCCAGCTCACCCTAGTAGAACTGTCACAGAGATATAGCGGGCCTTGGCGTGCTTACTAGTCATGGTCGGTGGTGAGATGGACTTTTCTGGCCACAGATGCAGACAACGCGCTTTAAATTGTAGATGACCGTGGCTGGCCAGGGCAGGGACGGCTTTTTGGCAAAGAATGCCGGTCGGATTGGATTGGGGAGGGCAAGGGCCATGACGTGGAAGAACCCATCTGGTGTCCACCAGACGGAAGGCAACGATTTACAAGGCCAAAAGCCTGGCAATTGCCGACATTTAGGTTTTTGGCTTTCGGATGGTTTTGGTTAAAGTGTTTTTCTGCTCCCAACCTGGAAGACAGAAGGCTGGCTGTAGACTGGCCGCTGTACGGCGTGAGGTCGTCAACTGGCGGAAGGAGAAAGGGGGGTAGGATGGGTCTCTGGTGGTGCTGGTGGTACTCGGGCGACACGGTGGAGGTGTGAAGTGGACTCTGAGAGACATGGGCAAGTGAGGAGCTTGGTGGTGGCGGAGGAGGAGGAGGGAGGCGGAGACAGGGGGTGTGACAGTGGTTTGGGAGTGCCCGCGTCGGTGGGCTTTTTTGGGCCAAAGTGTTGCCTCCATTTAACTCATGCATTCGCTGATGAGACTAGACATGTTGGTGTTGGTTAACCACCTAAGGTTCTTGCCTCTACTTATGCGTTTACGGCATAGGCGGCATTGCATCGATGGGTAATCAGAGAGGCTTGCTCAAAGAAGGCCAGGTTGAGAGGTCCTGGACTTTTTGACGGCAAATAAGGAGGAGGGGGTTTGTGTGAGTGGTGGGGAATCATTCAGCGGACTTCTGGGGCGCCTCTCCCTTTTTGAGGGGAACCCTCTGACACTCCCCCTCGTCTTCCCCCTACCAGTGATAAAAGGCTCGCAAGAAAATTTTGCTAAAAAAGACCAGTTGGTCGCAATGTGTTTCACTCAAACAGGTGACTTCGTCGTCCTGAATTTCACCCGGAGTGCGGGTACAAAAGAGGGATGCAAGGCGTTGCCGACGCTGGGATTTTTGCCAATTGCCCGGTTCCCTTTTCCCCTTTGATGGCTCAGTAACTGGGCATCAGAGCAGAGAAAATCATCTCTTCGGCCTTTTGTCTTTTAACATGCTTTGACCCCAACCCCATTTTGTCTCGGAGGGGGCTTCAGAAAAGGATTATCCCAGGGTTGGGACACAGTTTTAATTTGGGTGCTTTATGTTGGAGGATGGATGTGTGTGACGACATTTTTGGCCCTGACTGGGAGGAGGGAAAAGGGAAGACTGCTGATGCAGGTTGCATTAACCCGAAAGGACGTTGGCGCGTGTTCGTTTTCAGGATTCCCCGGGCCCGCCCCGCAATGACAGGCTGACGGTCCTGAAACGACGCCCCTGGCATGCATGTTGTCGCCGCATGGAAGGGCCCTTCTCTCGCCTCTCCCCCATGTCCCACCCCCCTCTTTGCTCGCTTACCACTGAATTTTCGTCCATTTTCAAAAATATAAAATTGAGGGTAGGGAAAGGGTTTTTGGGGAAAGTCTCTTTTAAAAAGGGGCAAAATCCAGCTATTCTAAAATCCCTAAAATAAAAAAAAAAATTTGCTGGACCCAAAATTTAACTGCAAAGTGATCTTAACAAAGTGGCTGCGCCAAGTGAAAAAAACCCGTATCGTAATGTATTCGGAAAATAAAAGGTATTTTTGACCCCTTTCAATTCACCGTGGGGACTACAAAATTTGCTGTTTCCAATTTAAGTGCAAGGTGCCTAAATGAACAAAGCTGTACTGCGAAAAATAAAAAAAACACGTATTAAAATGTACGGTTAATAAAAGGTTTTTTGGCACCTTTAAATTTTCCCCCTGTCGTGACTCCCAAAATTTGCTGTATTAAAATTTAAACTGAAAAAAGTAGATCTACAACAACGGGGCCCTGCGCCAAAAGTAAAAAAAAACACGTATTGAAATGTATTCGGATAAGAAGATTTTTTTTGGCCCTTTCAATTCCCCTGTGGTTTCTCAAAATTGCTGTTTCCCCTTTTAATGAAAGGTGCTAATGAACAAAGTGAGGCGCCAAAAAGAAAAAAACGTATCTGAAATGTTTTTCGGGATTAAAAGTTTTTTTTGGGCCCCTTTCAATTCCCCTGTGGTGCTAAAAAATTGCTGTTTTTCACATTTAAGTGCAAGGTGCCTCAATGAACAAAGCTGTACTGCGCCAAAGTGAAAAAAACGTATCTGAAATGTATTCGGATAATAAAGGCATTTTTGGGCACCTATCAACCTGTGCTGATACAAATTGCTGGATTCTATATTTACTGCAAGGTGGCTATATCAACAAAAGCTGGAATGGGCAAAATTGAAAAAGAACACCTATCTGAAATGGATACTGATAATAAAAGTGGAGTTTTGCACCTAACAAAGAGACCTGCAGTTACTAGAAAAGATGTGTATCCTGACCTGGTTGTCATGCGATGTGGTGGCGTTATACCCCAGCATCCCACACGACCAGGTCCTCCCGGTCCTCCGGGATTTTTTATCCAGATTTAGTCATTATACTGGAGAAAAAAAATCTTTTTTTTATTGGCAGTAATTATCTATTGCAAACAATTTTTTTATGTTTGATAACAAGTTTTTCTACCAAGTTTTGGAGCATCTATGGGAGCACGTTTTTCACCTCCCTAGCTAATATCTACATGTTCTCTTGGGAAGAAAAGTATCTATATAATCCGGATCAACCATTTGTGAATTGTATCAAATGGTATTCAAGATATATAGATGACTTGGTCTTCATATGGCAAGAAAAATAAAAAATAAGATTAAGGATTTTGTTACATATATTAATAATAATCAGATGGGTTTGAAATTTACTCATGATTACCAAAAAAAAAGCCCTTAATTACTCGATGTCACACTTATAGGAGGAGAAGAGGGGAAAAAATTTAGAGTCAAACCATATAAAAAACCATGTATAGAAATACAATCCTTAGAGCTAATTCCTGTCACCCCAAACATGTAGTAAGAAATATGCCAACAGGAGGCTCTAAGAGCAAAAAGAAACAGAAGCCAGAAGCTAAAATACCAGATACAAATGTAAAAACATTTGTTCTAACCTCAGAGACAGGGGATTCCCTCAATGGTTGTTAGATCAAGCAATAAGAAAGGTCAATAAAATTGAAAGAAAAAAACTTTTTATCAAAAAACAGGAATGATGCTAATAAAAATAATATCATCACTTGTTCCACAAATTATAGTGTACAGTTTGACCAAATAGCAGAGATAGTAAAAAACTCCCCTACCAAATTGTATGTGAATAAATCCATCAAACATATGCTTCAAAATAACATCAGATTTGTATCTAGAAAAGCTCCTACAATGGGGTTCATGAGTCTCCCAATTTTTGTTTAACATGCAAAAAAGCCGAATACATGGCTTAATATCAAAGGATTCCTGGATGGGGCCCATAAAATATGTAAAATGTGTAGTCATGTAAAAAAATCTACAGTATTTACATCTTCACCAATAACAAATCTTTTCCAATTAAAATTTTTTTAAATTGTAACACTAAGTTTGCAATTTATTCATAAATTTTTGAGAGCTGCAAAGTGCAATATGTGGGGGGTGCACTACGGGCCCCTAAAAGTGCGCATCAGACGACATATGTCTGATGCAGACAAACCAGAACAATTTAAATCCTCAGCGGTATCAAAAACACTTCCATGATGTGCACGGGGGAGATTTAAGCAAAACTTACTGTGACAGGCATAGAACAGTATATAACTCGGTACGAGGTGGGGACCTACATAGGAAATCTGGCCAGAGAGGCTTGGTGGATTTTCCACCTCGACACCAGAGCCCTAGGGGATTAAAATACGCCAAGATATCCAATATCATTATTAAAAGGTAAAAACTAAAGCAAATAAGTTGATATAGTGCAGCTATTTACAAGTGTTTTAAATATAAGCAATAAGTCAGTGTTTTTTTTTTTTTTTTTTTCCAACAGAGAACTGACGTCATGTATGAAAGGTCCTATATAATGGAGATAGGAGGAAATGTAAAAACGCCATGAGTAAGGGTCATGTGATCCGAACGTGTCGGCAGTCTAGCTCCATTCTGTCCACACCTATCTAGGTGAAGGGTCTCTCGTTTGTTTGTGCATGTTTGCCTTTGGATTTTAAATAGAAAGAAATAAATCTTTGATATTTTTTAAGAGCCGGTCTGACCTGCATATATTTTTCTCTCCTCATCTGACACCATGTTGTTTGATGAAGCTGGTTAGTTTCTTTGATTGCTGGTTGGATTTGAACACAAGGGAAGGCACCCTGAACCGAGAGCTCGCAAAGAAAGTCACAGGTGAGCTGCTTTTTTTGACTTTGTATCCTAATATAAGTTCAGGCTGCCCAATATCCAGGAAATATTTCAATAGAAAACTGTTAATAATAAAGCTATTGCAGTGCAATGTCTACACTAAGTCTTGGTAAAACTATATCCAGTATTCTTTATAGAGCTTGTCTGTTTTCCCCACGGGAGGCCCCCCCCCCCCTTGTGTTTGCCCACGGGGGCCATCCCCCCCCACTCCCCCCCTGTGACTTTAACAGGGGTTTGATGCTCCTTTAAAATTCTTACCTAACTACATAAAAATCTTCCAATCTCTGACCTAACTAAGTTGCAAGGATCACAGCTTACTGTAGAGCTTTCTCTGTGAAGAAATAGAATAATTTCGCTGAGCTGTTTGGACACATGCAGAGCGCACGTCCTACTGCTATGAGACGCTGACAGAACACTGATCATAAACAGGAAGGCTGTTTATGTAATACGAGGTCATGTGATTTTTCCAGCCAATCGCAACCATACACATCCCATCATGCGTCGCACCACATCTCACCCTGCTCTATTCTGTAAGCTGATTTTCTGGCCACCAAAATGACGGAAGCGCCGAAAATGGCGCGATATTTTTAATAGATGATGCACAGTTTTAACCTAAATTATCACATGATCTAAAAATTTCGATCAACATAAAAACTGTACCGATTTCAACTTTGTCGATAATAATCGTCAAACACCCAGTGACCACCACACTTCTCCAGTATTATACCTTCCAGCAGGGTCTTATTTATGTGACCAGCACACGGTCATGTGACCCTGGGATCCAGGTAACAGTAGTGTATGGAGGAGCAGAACATCCAGTAATTACGGCCTCCAGCAGCATCTTATCATGTGACCACCACACAGGTCAGTGCCCCTGGTATCCAGGTAACAGTAGTGTATATGAGGAGGCAGAACTTCTCCCGTATTACTACCTCCAGCATCATCTTATCATGGGGACACCACACAGGTCATGTGACCTCTGGTATCCAGGTAAACAGTAGTGTATAGGGAGCAGAATTTTTCTCCAGTTTTTACTGCCTCCCGCAGCGTTTTATCATGTGCACCCACCACACAGGTCATGTGACCCTGATATCCAGGTACATAGTGTTATGGGGAGCAGAACTTCTCCAGTATTACTACCTCCAGCATAATCTCATCATGTGACCACCACACAGGTCATGTGACCCCAGGTAACAGTAGTGTATGGAGGAGCAGAACTTCTCCAGTATTACTACCTCCAGCAGTGTCTTATCATGTGACCACCACACAGGACATGTGACCCCTGATATCCTATCCAGGTAATAGTAGTGTATGGAGGAGCAGAACTTCTCCAGTATTACTACCTCCAGCAGCATCTTATGTAACCACCACACAGGTCATGTGACCCCTGGTATCCAGGTAACAGTAGATTATTGAGGAGCAGAACTTCTCCAGTATTACCACCTCCAGCAGCGTCTTATCATGTGAGACACCTCACAGGTCAACCACAGCATCGGCTCAGAACCCATCGACCTCAGGTTCGGGGTAGTGATAGTTTTATCCAGGGCACAGGCTCCGGATAAAACTGCCTAGCGATGCTCCTTGCACAAGCTGTGCTTTCAAGGACCAGGTGTAATACAAAATTGAAATTGTCTGGCGGGCTCTAGATGATATAATTTGTCATTTTTCTTCTGAGCCATTCTGGTCATTTATGTGCCAGTAATTCCTGATCCCATTTCTGAAACACTTACCTTTCGGGGAACTTTTCCCATTGAAATCCATTCTGAAGAAACAACCTAGTAGAGCAACTATAGATGAGAAGGTTTTTCTTTTTTTTGCCCCTATGCTTCCTCCCTCTTCCTCTTCCTGTGTGGTTCTATAATGATGATTGGCATATCAGCTCTTTATTCCCAGCTTTTCTAATTGTACGGATATGTGCAGGAGATGGAATCCGTAGTGCAGAAGGACTTAAAGTAAACAATCAAAAATATTTAATCTCCTTTGTTTGTTAGATATACACTCTGTTCTCAAGCTGCCAGCAGTCCTGTGTGTCGAACTGTGGTGATGTCACTACCTGCTCTCTGTTTATTCAGAAAGGTAAGAGCAGGACAGTAACCAGAGAAACCTTTGTGTACTCAGAGCAGATAAAATCTCTATCTCCTGACAAAAGAAATATCAAAAGAGGAAGGCATTTGGAAAAAGTCTTGTTTAACGTTCATTACATGTTGAAGGCTAATATTTAGTGAGACAAGCCCTTTAAAAGGAGCATGACTAGGATGTGCAATCACTTTATGATCATGGGGTACTACCCAGGGCTGTGGAGTCAGTAAGACAAAGCTCCGACTCCTAAATATCCATACATGGCGCATGTTTAAGTGATAACTTTACTGTAGTAAAAGGGTAACATCAGGCTTTTTCTTTTTATCACCTTATGATACAATAATCAAGCTATTTAGTTAGAACCTACACCGACAAGCAAAATGGTAAAACTGTTTGAACTTTTGACTTTCAGGCTCCATATCTTACCATCCACTACAGCTGTGATTGTTAGGCTACCATCATTTTCTAGAGAATCATCTTGGCTATCTCAAACATAAATTTGGCCTCCAACTGTTTGGCATATGTTTCGTTCTGAAGATTCTTGTCATGTAACTGCATTGTTACTGTTTTGCTCCTAAAAATCAAAATGTTAATTTTCATTATTTTGTTAGTATTTTGTAAATCCACTTTTAGCTTTCAACACTGCCTAAATTCTTCTGGGCTCTCGATCAGATTTCCAACATGTCTGATCCCAGGTACACGTTCCAAATGTTGGTGCATACTGGTCGACTCACTTGGATACGAATACAGCTTTTTCTTCAACTCTACCCACAAGTGTTTGATTGGGTTGAGGTCTAGGGACTGTGGAGGCCAATACAGTAACTCTACTTCATTGTCATTGAACCATTCCTTCTCTAACCTCGACGTCTGCTTCAGGTTGTTGTCCTGTTGGAACACTATGTCGTCCTTTTTATGCCCATAGTACTCGAGTATATGAAGTAACTCATCTTGGAGGATACTCACTTATAGCTCTGCATTGAGATCAACATTGATCCTGGTGAAGTATCTAATATCTTTGGCTGTGAAACATTCCCATATCATCAGACTTCTTCCACCAAACTGGACAGTTCCTTCAATTTCTTGATCCATTCAGCCCCTTTTCCCTTGATTCTTCCAGACCCATTTTCACCTGTCAGAGCCCGGTCTATTGACTTTTGTTTCATCACTTCAAATTACCCGTTTCCCATCTTCTACCGTTAACTTTACATACTTTTTGCAAACTCGATCCCACGCTTCTTATGAAGAGATTGAAGTCTTCACCTTTTTCGGGCTATCATTCCAGATCTGTGTAATGCGTGTTGCCCGGTGCTTGCATGGACGTCTTTGATCTCACTATTATGAAGCCTTCAAGCCACCTCCACTGCTGTGTCTGTTGCGTTAGAACTGATCGACCTTGTGATGAGCCGACTTGTTGACTCTGATATTGTGTCTGGACATCCACCTCTTGGCGTTTGGATGAATGGATGGATGGACTTCATTTCATATTCTTCCAGCTGTCAGGGCCTCACATGATGCAGTTTGGCAATTTTTTTGGCCAAGAGACCTTTATCGATGAGCTGGATGGTGCTGCTTCTCTTTTCTTGGGAAATCTTCTTCATGGCTGCTCCTCAATTCAAACCAGTGACCTTTCACTTGGGAATCAGCCTGATAACACACATGGAGCTATTAGGGAATGTTGAGAACAGGATGTAAATTTGTAGTATACAAGAAGAAAACAGAGTGTTCCACACCATCAGGAGCCACACATAACAATGCAGTTACAATACAAGATTGATATAACTTAGCAATGCTAAATAGTTGCAGTCAAAGTTCTTATGAGATAGCCAAGATGAAATGTCCATAAAATGATGGTAGTCTCACGTTCAAAGCTGTAGTGGATGGTGAGATATGGAGCCTGAAAGTCAAAAGTTCATTACATTGATACTCTTTTGCTGTCGGCGTAAAATATATTTATTGGATACAACTTTAGAGCACAAAAAACTTTAAGAAATTGTAAATTTAAAACATCCTGAATAACATTTGTGGAGCCTATGAATTTGTACCGAGAAATAGTATCGCCTCCATCAGATCCTTCATAGATTACCTCAAATCTGATCTCATTATTTCCAGGCTAGAGAACGGCCTCTCTACACTTACTTGGATTGGTGGCAAAGCAGTGAGCACATGGGCATAATCTCTAACCATCTCAGGGTAGAAAGGAATTGCCTCATGCACAGTCAGTTTTTATGAATGTTTGAACTCTTCTTCTTCATTGAGAACAAGTGCTGCTGCAATCTGGTCAATCTGTTTGCTATGGGAGCAGAATCTTTTCCCCTGTGGTAACACTTTGCCTGCTTCCTGTCATCCAAATACTTTTATAAATTAAACTCCTCATCTGATGAGGCTGAAGATATGAGAGCAGTAGCACTGGCCGGACCCTATTCTTCTTGCTCTTGGTACTGGATTAAACTAACTTTAACCAATTTATTGTATATTTTGGGAATCAGAGTTGGTCCATTTTATAACGACTCCAACTCTACCAAAATGGACACCGCCTTTGACTCCACGACTCCAACCACAGCCCTGGAGCTACCTCAGAGATACCAACAATCAGGAGAATATCAGGAATACAGCAGTTGTATAGCACTATGTCCCTTTTTGAGATTTCTCCATACAACCAGGCACCATCAGGGCAGCATTGGCAGTACTTCTGTTAGGGTAAGTTCACATCGTAAATACTCCAAAACATAATCGTTTTCTTCTCGGAAATTCTGTGCTTTCAAGTGTGGAATTCAGATGAGAAACAACAAAAAATTTTCTGCAAGGAATTTCTGCCCCTATACCACCTATAGGTGGCGCGTAAAAGCCTCAAAGAAATGAGATTTTAATTATTTTTCAGTGCATAATTTTTACTTCTAAATCAGTGCAGTCTGAAGAACAACACTGACTCTACATTGGATGAATGCGGCCTCATTTTATTGACGTTTTTACACATTTTTTGGGGGGATTAAGAGCGTTATTTGCTATCAAACAGCGGCAAAAACTGTTGTGTGGATGTAGCCAAGAAGGCTCAGATCAGATTTTGACAGAAGGGCCCACTGATTTATTCCAAAATAGGAACTTTAATGGGTGGCAGGGGCCAAATGATTCAGCTGCATGAGAATCTGTTTCTGTGTTTGCATTGTTTGCGGCTACGTTAGCATGCACCTACGCCATTATGTTTAGAATTATTTTGGAAGTGTTGATCGTGTTTTGAGGTTTTTGACGTTTGTTTTTCCCTCACCACCTTTCCAGAGCCATAACTTTTTTTATTTTTGTACCACTACATAGACTTAGAGGCTTTTTATTTTGCGGGACAAAAACTTAATTTTCTATGGTGTCATTCATATTACCGTAGAATATATTGGGAAACTGCAAAAAAATTCTAAGTGGGGCGAAATGTGCTTGAGCCATGTTTGCGGGTGTTTTGCTTTTACAGCATTCAATCTTTGGTAAAAATCATTTGTTCCCTGTATTCTACAGGTTGATTTGAATATGGCAATACCAAACATGAATGGTTTCCATTATGTTTTGGTACCGTAAAAAAATGTAAAACATTTTCTATTATTGAAAGTTGTGCAGCGGCGCCATTTTCTGCGACCAATTACTTTTTTGTACTAATACCTACGGATTTGAGTGAGGGGCATTTTTTGCGGGCTGAAGGCTATTTTTTATTGCTACCAGATTGTTATACATTTGAATCTAATTTATTCCAGTTTTAAGGGGACCTGAAATTATCAAAAAAACGCAATTTTGGCGCTTTAAATTAATTTTCTTCTACGGTTCAACATATGGGATAAATAATGTTATATTTTAATAGATCGGACTTTTTCGGATGCGGCGATACCAAATATGTATATCTTTTGTCTTAGTTTATTATTTTTTTTAAATGGCAATGCGGGTGATTTGAACTTTTTTTTTTTAAATTCTTTTACACTTTAAGACTTTTTTGTTTTTACTTAGAGTCCCCGTAGGGCGCTTCACCACGAGGGTGTACCAATATAATGGTTTCCCCACTTCCTGCCTGGTGCCGAAAGTGGAGAAATCGAAAACACGGCAGTGAAGGAACCCTTCACAAGGCTTCCAGCTGCCATGGGGGGGGGGGGGGGGGGGGGGGGGGGGGGGGGGTGGGGGGGGTGGTGGGTGGGGAAGTTCACCAATCGGGACACAGCGATCTCGCCAGTGATGTCCCGATCGGAGTGAAAAACGGTGCATGGCACCATTACTCATTTATAGATGCCGCCATCTTTGCCACGGCATCTATGGGGTTAAACAGTGCGGGATAGGGGCGGCGCTTTAACAGCCAGGTGTTAGCTGCAATTAGCCCCTTACCCGCATCAGGATGTACTCATACATCAAATGTCAGTAATTGGTTAATCCGAACATAGTATAACTGGGATCTTCATGACCTGAAAGTATGGAGGTCTGAGAAAGCACTAAGTTTTGTGAGATTGCTTGTCTAGTGTAGGTCCCATTCTGAACTGAGGTGGACTTGCTGTTGGTAAATCGACCCTCACAGTTTTGATAAAAAAAAGTGCGCTAAAACCCCCAGATTTTCATGTATCCTGAAGATAGCAGGAATACACTTTAAAAGTTCATATATTCATTATTTAACTGTTTCTTAGTATTTGTAGAGGGCTGCTGGTATATTTTTATTTTTACATTGTTTGCGGCCATGTCAGCGTGTACTTGTGCCATTCTTTTTAGAATTGTTTTAGAGGGGCTGATCATATTTTGAGTTTTTCCTGAAATTACTTATGGCAGCCCTGGCCAGGTAGTGAAGAGTGCCGATGTGCAGTTGGCTCCATTCACCTAAATGGGCAGCACTACAGTTTCCAGAACATTTGAAGAGTACATGGGACACTTCACAGGAGAAAAACTACACTTGCACTACACCATTCGTTTCATTGCTATGATGGGAGGGTTCCATATGTCAGATCTCCACTGATCGTCAGGCTAGCAATATTCCACCAGTTTATGAAATTTTAAAAAGTACTAAAATTTTACTGATCCTAAAACATTTGCACCCCATGTCCATCTAGAAATGAGAGTCCAGGCTTCAGAACCACCAGTAGTGACATTACAAAGGCCTGCTTAGGGCTTATCCCCATGGTAAAGGTTATCGGTCGGTTTTTCAGACGGTTTGCAGTTTTAGAAATGGTCTGAAAACCATGCAACACTCCCACATAGACTTTAATAGAAAATCCATGCAGCGGTCCCCAATGAATGGATTTTCTGCCGGACGGTTTTTGACACCGCCAGCGAAAAACTTAGAACATGTTCATTCTTCCGCCCGGTTTTCGGGCAGAACATGGACATGCGGGTGCGAAGGGGAAGGGCTTGATTTCGCAAACCGCAAACAAAAGCCGTCCTTGTATGTGCCAAAAACAGACCAAATACCTCTTTACTGCTGAATATTTACCTGAAGTGAAAGCTGAAAAGCCTGATGTTTTCTCTGTAAACCTGTGTGCAATTCTGCTAAATCCACAAACAGCTGATATTTCATATTCCCAACTGAGTTGGTTAATTGAATTGCAGCTCCAGGAAGTAATGTGTCTTTGCTGAGTGCAAGATTAGGGAAAGCAATTTCTGTACACCTGCACCGTCCATAATCCTGGTCTAAATACGTCTGATTTTCACTTTGGATGCACTAACTTTATGTAAACCAAGAACTGTTTACATTCTCCAGGACCTTTTTCTTTTAAACTTTCTTTTACTATTTTAGAAAACAGGGACAGGCAAGAGATTATACTAGAAGCTGTACATACAAGGGCCATAGGCTCTACACAGAGTACATGCAGATCAAAGAATTTACAAAGGAAAACTGGCCGGTATTTGTCCTGTGCAGTGGAAACGCGCCCTAAGGGTAAGTCCACACAGCAGGGTGTTTTAGTAGGTTTTTCAGATGGTTTTTGGATTTTGAACCAGTCCCTATAGACCTCAATAGAAAATCCGAGCTGTAGTCTACACAGATTTCAAGTCTGAAAATCAAATAAAAGACATGGAACACGCACATTCTTACGCTCGGTTTTATGGGGGAAAATGTACTGTTCAATGGTTAGGGGGATTGCTGAATCCACGAACAGCGACCAGAAACCGCCCCCCTAAGGCTATGTTCACACAGGGTAATTTCAGTGCGTATTTCGCAGCGTATTTGCTCTCTAATACGAGCAAGATGCGCGCTGAAATTACGGTAATTCATAGTTCTCATAGAAAACTATTGATTGCGCCTCCTCTCCCCACCCGCTCGTACAATACGATCGTATTGCACACGCGGGGAGATAAGTGACATGTCAATTACTTTCGGCGAATATGCGGCGCGAGTAATGCATGTCAATAGGGCCGGAGGGTTGCCTTCTCCCCGCGCTGTGGGAGTACGCGCTGATGGCAAATGCGACTGTACGTGTGGACATAGCCTAACTGTTCAGAAAATGATAAAATACTGGTTGGATTCTTTACTCAAAATCCGATTGGTAGTTTATCTATGCTGTGTGGCCGTACCCTTAGGACCCACTGCTGTATCTGTTGGGATACTTTTTCATGTACTCCAATGGATCCCTGCAAATGATGCCCCAAATTGGACCCAAATGTGACGTGAACTTTGTCTTATGGCAGTGTATAATAAACAAGTAAAGAACTGTAATTTTTGAAATTAGTTTTAAGGAGGTCGTAACTGTAATTCATAGGGTCTCATGGCAAAATGAGATGGAGCCCCAAACACAGGAAACAGAAGCAGCAACCTAAGTAGCAATATTTAACAGTATAAATAATACCACCATATATATCAGAGAGCAAACAGAGTAGCGCTAGAAAGCCACAAACTTGTTATTCCCTATAAATAAGTACAATATTCTGGAACCTAAGTGGGTTCCTTTGACCTTTGGGCCCCATAGTGACTGCTATGGCTATAGTTACTCCTATGTCGTTGGGGCAAAGAGCCAAAGATGTATTGGTAACGAGGAGGGATCAGTGCCACTAGTATGAGGACTACTCCTCTAAAAATTGGGTGATCATGAAGCTGATGGTTATCCTCAGAATCAACTGAGCAGGAATTGTCCTGTTCAATATAAAAACAAGGGGGGATATGTTAAACAGGGCTCACCCGTATTTGGGGTCCCCCCCCCCCCCCCCCCCGGCCCAAAAACTGTTGCAGCCCTGTTCTCCCCCGATGTAAAGACAAGTGCTCTTCAAAGTAGCCAAATTTAGGTTTGCCCGTGGTACCCCTTTTTAAAGCGCCCAAGATTGGGGGGTTTTGGGGGGTTTTTCACCACCCTATATTTCACACATTTAGACTGGAAATGGCAAAACAGACGCATTCCTGCTGGAACAGCCAGACCCAATTAAGAGTGGTTTACCTGAGCCTGAGCGTTGTAGTAGAACTAAATGCCCAAATCTTGACCCACATAAACAGGTTATACATTCTGGGCATTCTACACGCTTAAAGATTTAGAACTGGCCTCTTCGCCTAGAACATACATGTCGTCCCAATGTTTTAAAGGCTCATGACTTTTGGATATGGGAGAACCCCCCCGCTCTAACTAGTACCCAGTAAAAAAACCCAAGAATAAATGCACAAACCCCCTTCTCCCTTTTGGGTCAAATGGCCACACTTTTTTCAAACCCCAAAAAGTACAAAAAAATATGGAAGGGAGGTGGGTGCTAACAATTTGTAATTCCCAGCGTCTGACTGCACACCCGGGCCAGAAAAACAAAAAGGGGGGCCGCTCTGGTTTGCCATTCTAGCAGAGCCAGTACAGTTTTGGGGGACCAATGACCCTACTGAAGATCCCACTCCCCCGATTAAACCCCCCGTGCCCGCCCGGAAAAGCCATTTTCCCTTATACCATCCTTAAAGGGGTTGTCTCGCTACAATGATTTGGGGGGGGGGGTTTTTTAAATTAAAAAATCTTTTAAAAAAAAAGCAGCTTTGCAATAATTTTAAAACAAATGTCCTACTGTTTTTGATAGCCCCCGTTCATAGGAGTGCTCACTTCTCAAATTTTTATACAGCCGACCTGTTTTTCCTTTTTTTACGGCTGTCAGGTCTGAATGACTCTACCTTTGAAGACAGGTCGGGCGAAGCCCCTCCTCACAGAATGCTTTTGTAGTGTAGGGAGGAGGAGGGAGGGCTAGGCTTCTAGTCCGTGCTGCCTGGGATTAACCCTGTGTGTGCCGTTTTCCCCGCTCCTACACAGATTGAGCAGAGATTAGGCTGACAATAGATTGCAGCAGGACCCTGTGTGTTACTAAATCATTGTGTCGTGGAGCGAATATAAAATACTAACAGATTGTAACTTCATGCGTGCTTCGGGGGACACATCCTGGTAACACTTGCACTTCCCGCCTCTGTCTGAGAGGTCTGTTTGTTGCTGGGAGTGGAGATATGAAGCAAGCGAGGGTTAGGAAACACTTAAACCCCCCCTTTTTCTGCTATTAGCAATCATAGACCTCTCCAGGAAACCCCCAGGTTAATTGGCAGCAATCCCCCTGCCCCCCCCTGCTGTATAAAGTTACAGAGGAAAGCTGCCTTGGCTGAGGGGAGGGGGGAAGAGGGAGGGGGGAATAGGGAGAGAAGCTAGCTTTCCCCTCAATTCAACTCCCATTTACAGACCGAGGCTGAAAGCATTAATGAGACAACTCCTTTTTAAAGGCGGGCCCCATTTCCCCAAACTTAGCCTCATAAACACCATGAGATTTACCATCCTCTATTAGTTAAAATTTAGTCCACCATTCTTGACCTAAAAAATTTCCCAATGACTCCTAACCGCCACAGGAGAGGCTTTTGACCCCTTTAAAAAGGATCGACCACCCCACCAAAACTGCCCTAATCTTCAAAGCCCACAAAATCCCACTGCCCGGGGAAAGCTACCTAAAAAAAAACCCACCTTCCATGCCCTAAAAAGACAAATCCTTTGAAAAAGGGGAAAAGGGGGTAAGAAAAGTTGTTTAACCCCCAGTAAAAAACCTAATTGGGGCTGCTGATCCATTAGTTTAAAGGACCCAAAAGCTAAAATGAAACACCCTGTATTTTACCCAATTAGGGGGACCCCGAAATAGGCCCCTAACAACGGGAGAATCAAAAATTGGGGGTGAATGTATGTGAATCTCAAAAACACAAACCTCACAATGACTGATCATCAAGTATCAATTAATATTTCCCCCCACTAAGTTAAAAACCCCCCAAAAAACCAATCCTGAATCCCCCCAGTATTGGTTAAAATTTCCCAATCCGAAAAATCCCCCCCAGGATTTTTCCCAGCAAAAAAAACAAGGGATATTTTTGACTCCAGAAAGTACACTTTCGGGAAAAAGCCCAAAAAAACCAAACATGCCCCCTCAAAATACCAAACACTTTACTAGCTCAAAACCCCCATGACCTACAAACGACAAAAAATTAATTGCAAAAAAACCCCAAAAAAAAAAGTACTTAAAGTCTAAAGCTATGATTAAATATGTAACTATGTAATATCACCATTAGCAAACAAGCTTTTTAAACAGTAAATGACAGAAAAGATGGACCCTTTACAATAAAACCAAACCCTTTTGGTTTCCGCTTAAGAAGAGAAAAAGAGAAAGTTAGGTACCAACTTTGCGCCTGCCCCTTCCTAAACCATTGTCCAGTCACTTTAAGTTAACCTCTAACCTTCAACCCAAGCCGCAAAAGTTTGGGAAATAAGGGAAACCGGGGACATTCCTTTTCCAGCCCTTGGCCGTTATCACCAAACCCAAAAGGGCCCACCTTTGAGAGGAACCCAACCGGTGCTTTTGGAAAAATCCCCCAAATTTAAAAAAGGGAGTCCGTCCCACTCCCGGTTTCCTTTGGGCCCTTTTGCTTTTTAGTTCTTGAGTCCTTTAACGTTTAATGCATACCCCATTTAGGGTCCCATTTTTGTGCCGGAAAATCGATTGCTTTGTTTGATGTAGGGCCACACCATTCTAATGCTGCCCGTTTTTTTTGATTCGTAAACGGGAGCTGTATAGCGGGATAAAATCTCCAGGGTGATAGCGGAAGCCTTGTCCTAGTGAAAACCATAAAGGGGAAAGATGAGCTTACACAACAATAACAGCCCAAACCTTTTTGTCCAAAAAACCTGCACCAAAATGGGCCCTTTGAAGCGAACACCCCTTTTTTAATTCATCGTTCCCACGGCGGGGACCCCAAACCCTACTAATTTAAAAAAGTTTTAAAAAAAAAATTTTTTTATGTTTTTTTTTTTTGGCCCACGTTCGTTTTTTCCCCCTCGCCCCCCCAAAAAAAAAACCTTTAACATTTTCATCAAAAAACAGAGGGGGGTGAGGAGCCCATAACTGCAAATGTTCCTTCCCCCTCAATAGGGAGCTGTAACCCCTGATGATCACATTTTAACACATCAGGAAGCCATTTTCAAAAATTATCATTGTCTTTTTTCCAAAATTGTGAGCAACCTAAAGGGGAACCTTTTATTACATAGTTTTTTTTGACAGATTAAAATTTAAACCCTTAAGGAACATGCTTAAAGCAAGGAACATGTTAGCAAAAAACAAAATATAAAACTGTGCCATATCTAACAAAAAAATTGTAAACGCTAAACAGTAGTATAAGCAGACCCCCCCGTGACTCTATTTTTGATAATTGCAACTAAAATAATCCCAAAATTTAAAAAAGAGCCATGAAATTTTCATCCTGTTCTTTTTCCCCCCCTAAAAAGGGAAAGGGAGGCCCTTTAAAGATAAAAATCGGGCAAACATAAAAGGGGTACTCTAAACCCCCAATTCACCCCAACTGACCCCCGGAGGCATCAAAAACCCCCCAATCAGGAAATAAGCGCCCCTGGCCCCCAAACCCCCAAAGGGGTTGCCAAAAAACCCATTCCCCCCGGCCAAAACCCCCAGGGGCTCGGGGGCCCCCAAAAAAACCCCGGGCCTTGCGGGGCCCCACCATTTTTTGCTCAGGGGAAGGGGAAACCAAACCCCTGGAAGAGCCCACCACGCCAAAACGGTCAAACAAAAAACCACAATCATGGTGCCCTGGACCCCAAATGCCCGAAGGGAAAAAAAAAACCTTTACCCCCAGCCCCGTTTAACTCCCCTTCAGGGCCCAAAAAAGCCAGCCTTGCGGGGCTCCCCCCTTTTTTTTGGGCTCCCAGGGATCCCCAGCCTGAAAAAAGCCCCCCTTCGCCAGATCTCTTCAAAACAGTAAACCCCTTGAGGGGTAATCTTTCCCAGGGGACTACCTCCACCAAAATTTTTTATTTTTTTTTTTCCCCCCTTTTTTTGGGGAAACGGGAAAACTTTTTTTCCCGCTTTTGGGACCTTTTCCAAAAGTGTCAGAACCCCCAAGGCCCCCCTAAAAACCCTTAGTACAACAGGATTAGAAGGGCCAAACTAAAGGGGGAAAGGGGAGGTCTTTAAAGCTAAAAAGATCTGTTGATTTATATCAATGCTCTAAACCCCCAAACCCCCAGCCCGTTTTAAAACCAAATGGCTCAGAGAACCTGAAAAAAAAAAATTTGGGGCCAATTTTTAACCAGCAGCTCGCCGGGACACCACCCAGCACGAGCCCCCCCAAAAGCGCCAGACCACCCCCAAAAACGGGGGGTGGGGAGGGGGGACCATCACCAGGGTGAAACCCCCAAAAAACCCCAAATTAATCTCCAACCCCAAAATTTCCCCCCTATCGCCTATTCCAGCGGGGTTGGGTATGCAAACGGGAAGGGGAAAGGAGGCCCCTTGAAGCTACAGAAAATCTGGCGCCTTATATCAATGCTCTGAAAAACTTTACCTCTAGCCACTTTCACAGGTCAGAGGTACCAATAAACCCACAATTGCCATTTTGCAGGAGCCATGGCCCCTTTTCCTTCCCCCGTTCCCGGTTTCTCGGGTTTCTGTAAAATTTTTGGGGGCCTCTCTTGATGCTGCAAGGGGCCCGCCCCAAAACCACCCGTGGGGGGGGCATCCGGCCCAAATTGGGACCTTGCTGTTTGCCAAACCCCCTGGACTCCACTGGTGCTCTTCTCTAAAGTCCCGGCGTGCTCCTGAAAGGCAAAAAATTTTTCCATTGGGTTGCCGGGGGCCTCACCCCGCATGAGCCCCACCATAGACCCCCGAAACCAAAACCCTGGGGGGCCATCACCCTGATGAAACCCCCCAAAAAATTATTTTCCCCCCAACTTTAAGGACCCCCTATCCACCCCTCTTCCCCGCAGGGTTAATTTTTATCCAGCACAAAAGGGGACTATAGAGTCCGCCTGCCCCATGAAAATATTGGGGATCCCCCGTGGTAAGAGAGAGATCAGGGACCCTCCCGGGCTCCATGTAGAGGGGGGAGGGGATACCATGTACATAGGGAGGGTCACAATACAGCCCCGGGTAAAGCTTATATATCGAAACACTAAACCCTAATACTAAGAAAGGGGAAAAAATTTCCCTGTACATAGAAGGGGGCAGTAAACCCGTCCTTAAATTTGAGTTCATCTGGGTGTGATATCACCCTTTACAATACTAAGCAGGAGAATAATGCCCTGTACATAACAACAGGGTCAGTAAACCATTTGGGGAAGCCCCCGGGGCCCCAGTAACAGCACTTTTGAGGGTGATTAATTACACATCTCCAGCCTCTGTTTTACAGAGGGAGAACTAAGACCCTGCACCCAGGGAATAGTTTAAACCAGCCTGACAGGGTTGTTCCCCGTCCCCGTCCCCCTTTCAGCCCCCTTAAGTCTTAAACTCCCCCCTCCCCTCAAAGCTCTTTCCCCTCCCCCAATATCCCCCAGTACATAACCCCCAGCTCCACTATTTTAGAGTCAATACCACTGAATGGGGGCTGATATATGTTACAAAAAAGGGAAACTAGAGCCCAGCCTGCAGCATGAGGGGGGAGGGGAGATACATCCCTAAAGGGGGACATGAACCCTATTAATAATCCCATATACAATACAGCTTTTTACTAAACTACTATATTTTTTTATAGGTGAGTGAAACCCCCTCTTGTGTGATGTGAGGTGAAACATGGGCATTGTACTTCCCGAGGGGTGCAGACACATCTTATCTTGACGCCGGTGAGAGAAAGAGGAATAAGGAAGTGAAGACCGGGTGTTATATTTTAAAGCTAAAAACCCCACCCCCCTCATTTGTAAATCTTTCCCCCTCCCGCCTCTCCTCCCTCTCATATCCAAAAACCCCCCCTGCTCATTTAAAAAAAAACTACACAGAAAGGAGCATAGGACAATGCAGGGACTACAAGCTTTTTCCCCCCAAAACCCATCCCCTTTTTCTCAAAATTACTTAAATAAATATACTATGCATACAAATGAAACCTCAGCGTACATACCCACAGTTATTCAGCCAAAAACTCCCCAAAACTATAATGTTCTAGCTTCCCCCCCCCCAAAGTCCATGGGGCCCCCTTCAGTTTGGGCTTCGGGGGGGTTTTTTGGATTGGGCAGTTTTGGGGGGATTAAGTAAATAAAATAAAAAATTCTTCAGAAAGCCAAAGTTTTCTCAGGTTTAAAGAAAGGGAGCCCGCCATCTGGGGATCTAAACCTGCTGTTTTTGTCTATCCCCAACAGTAAATTTATTACTTTAAAAGGGAATTTTGTCATCAAAAAAAAGACCCTTTTTTAAGCCCCATTTTTTAAAGGGTTTAAAAACATTTTTTGGGGAAATTTTTGGTTTTTGTTTTTTTTTTAAATTTTTTAATTCCCTTTCAGTATTTTTTTTAATAATTTTTTAAGTCCCGGCGTTTTCATTTTTTCCACTAAACCTAATAATTGTCTGACACTTTCTGCTCTGTTTGGTCGTGTTCAGACGGCTTATTCAAGCCGTAATTGCGAGCCAGATTGCGCTCGCAATTCCGGCTTGAATAAGGGGCGGGGGCTGCCAGCCCCATAGACTTGTATTATCCACGGCGCGTATTGCGCCTGGATAATGTGCAAGTGACTTTCTCCCCGCCTGGCGGATTAGCCGAGCGGGGAGGAGCGACGGTAATCCACTGTTCTCTATGAGAGCAGTGGATTACCGTAATTACTGCGATGGATTGGCGCCGTACTGCAGCGCAAATCCGGCGCGGAGTACAGCTCCAATCCGTGGCGAAATAAGCCGTGTGAACACGGCCTTTAGAGAGCTTTTCAGCAGTGTCTGCTCATTATCAGTAAAAGCAGGGTCACACTGAAAGGAGACACCATTGTGTACAGATAACACAGGATCCACCAGTCACAAGAGGAGATGTCACAGCTCCCCCTCCCCTCTCCCTGCACAGTGAAAAGTCTCCTATAGAAGTCTATGAGTCTTAAGAATCCTATGTGCGTGAAGCTGCTGTAAAGTATCTCTCTGACTGCTGTTAAAGCAGTGCAAGCAAGAATGTCTTCCCCACAATTATATATAGACGGCCGAATTGAGAAATCTACAATCAGGAAATAAAAACGACTGAGAGGAAAAGAATATGGATCAGGGGCTTGATTTAATAAGTAAAAAAAAATAATTAGCGACAGATTCCCTTTAAAGGAAACCTGTCACATTAAACATATAATCTAATGTGCAGAAGCAGGAGAACACTGTGATATAAAGTTTTGTTGGGAAGGATTCAGCAGAAGTTGTAATTCATTTTTATTTACTGCTTATTCTGGGTTAAGGGCATGTCCCCACAGCAAGGGTTGTCGGCCGGTTTTTCAGCCGGTTTGCGGTTTTTCAGACCGCCTGAAAAACCGGCCGAAAATGAGCACAATTGTGCTCTATGAAAAACCCGTGCAGCAGTCCCCACTGCACGGGTTTTCCGCCCAGCGGATTTTCCCCCCGCGGTCCGCTCAAAACACATTGAGCATGTTCATTCTTCTGTCCGGTTTCCGGACGGAATATGAACACCTCAATGGGAGGGGGAGGGCTGTTCTCCGCTCATAGCAACCGGTATTTGTCCACTGCCGTGTGAACGTACCCTAAGGCCTCGTTCACACGGCTTATTCTGGGACAGATTGCAGCCGTACTGCGCGCCGTATTTGCGCTGCAGTACGGCTGGAATCCGTCCCAGTAACTACTGTAATCCACAGTTCTCATAGAGAACTATGGATTCCGTCTCCTCTCCCTGCTCGGCGAATCCGCAGAGGGGGGAGAAAGTGACATGCACATTATTTACGGCGTGTACATGCCGTGAGTAATGAATGTCTATGGGGCCGGCGAGCTGCCGACCCCCGCCCCGCCCCCCCCTACACGGCTGCCGGCGTAATTGCGGGGAGAAATCCGTCCTCGCAATTACGCCGGCAATAAGACGTGTGAACATTGCCTAAGGAGTCCAGTGGGTGGTCTAATCAATAACCGTCAGCCTTCCTTGTATGAGTGCACATACAGAAATAGCTGACAATCCCTGATAGGACCACCCACTAGACTCCGTTACCCTGAATAAGCGGTATATTTAGAGCGACATGTATGAAAACTGTCTAGGTCTAAGGGCGATATGTAAAAAAAAAAGGCGCAGCCACACCAGATTTAAGGCGCATTAAATGAATGTATAGTGAGCCCGAATGAAAGAACCTGTCAAAAATCTGGCGTGTGGTATACCTTGCATAGACAGTGTTACAATTTGCCACATGTATCATAGTGTTCATAAATCTGGTGCAGGTTAGTACTGTTTAGTTTAAAGGGGTTGTCTCGCTACAAAGATTAGCTTTCAACATGTTGGGATCACTAAATGAAGACCTTTTCCAAATATATTGCGTTGTTCATTTTTGTTGTTGTTGAGGAAATACAAGTGATTTTATCACCTACTGTGCTTTCTCTGGTTTTCCAAGTGACCGACCTGTGTACCCCCTCCTCCCCCCCCCCCACTGTTTGTTCTATCTGATAGCAGGGAGTGACGTCATCACACAGGTAGCTGCACAGAACTCCGGCAGTGAGAGCTTGTTTGTTATCTGATCTTTCAGACAAAAGCCAGTAATTACTGCTGTTTTCTTTAACTCAGAAGCTTCCCTGTTCCTGACAACATGAGATTTATCTAATTAGCATAAGTATGAATACACGGAGCTCATATGCTAATTACAGACAGCTTGACCAGGAAGTGACAGAGCAAAGCAGCATTATTTCATTCATGCATCCTATGAAACTTTGAGATGAGACAACCCCTTTAACTTTACACCTTATATAGGTTGGCTTTCTTTATGCCACTAACTATGCCCATTTTTTTTGGGTGCATTCTAAACCACACCTCTTTTTACAAAACCACTCCCCTTTACTCAGAACACGCCCATTTGCCAGGCTAGGTGCAGAAGTGTCTAAAAACTGTCTAAAACACATAAATATGATGAAGCATATAAACCATTATTTGTAATGCAAATTGTATCAAGTTCTGGTGTAACTGCCTTGATAGATGTGCCCCACTATATGTATGTATTGCTATATGTAATAAACACAAACATCTGTGGTTCTTCGTGCACGTGGCAAGGTGGGGTCAGTTCATATGGGACCTATTTGAACAATCTCATTTCATGATTATTACACGTAGCAGACATGCATTTTGTAATAATTCATAAATTCAGTGATGGTCTCTTTGCATTTGCAGAGTGGTGCTATCCATTCTTCGTGTGTTTGCGATGCGAGTATTGAGGCCTCAGTCATTGCTTCAATGCTCCTTTTGCTGTGGAGTGACCCACTGCCCCAGCTGCTGGTGTCATGATCTAGGAGCCATTACATATGACATTCAGTCACCCTTAGTAGTGATATTAGGGGCACTAATCGCTCAATGATAACTGCAGGACGTCCTGCAGCCAAATGTGCTGCCTCTCATGGCTTCCAATTGGCACTTTTCAGCAGGGTCATGCTCGTTCACACACAGCAATGGTTTCCTAAGAGTGTCTCCACAAGATTGTAATGCTGCCTGCCCTGTTGCCAGATTGATTGACAATTGAGCATTAACAGGATCAGCAGAAGTGCCAGCTTCGGCATCTAAGAGTGGGCAAGATCTACAGGCCCAGCTGCAATATATGTGGGCAAATATACCGCAGGTTGCCATACACATCTGTGTGCCTGCATAGCCTACAGTATGTCATCTGTTAGCCCGGCTAGAGATGACCAACAGGGTAACAGAGCCATTTTCAATTGTACAGTTTCTCCCCAGAAAACGAATCCTTTCTCTGTAGTATTGTAATCACTTCCATATATACTATTATTTCTCACTATGGTGCTTTCACACAGTGAGTTTTTGGTGTGTATTTTTTTTTTTGCAGAAATGTACAACTATAAACTGCCTTTATTGCTGTGCATTTCTGCAAGAAAAAAAACACGGCAACGCAGCAAAAACACACTGTATGAAAGCACCCAAAGGGCCGGTTCACACGACATATTCAAGCCGTAATTGCGGAACGGATTTCGCCCGCAATTACGGCTTGAATAACTGGCGGGGCGGGGGTGCTGCTCACTGGCCCCATAGACATGCATTATTCACGGCGCGTATTCCGCCAGGATAATGTGCATGTCACTTTCTCCCTGCCCGGCGGATTCGCCGAGCGGGGAGGAGAGACGGAATCCATAGTTCTCTATGAGAACTGTGGATTACCGTAATGGCTGGGACGGATTCCAGCCATATTGGAGCGCAGTATGGCGTGCAATACGGCTGCAATCCGTGCCCAAAATAAGCAGTGTGAACGGCCCTTAAAGGGGTGTTATCGTTTGAGCTGTTTGGGCTGTTCAGCTAATTTTCTCAGATTGAGTTTGAAATCCAGGGGCGTGTCTCTCCTCTCAGCAGGCGTGTCTCTCCTCCCAGGAAACGTGTCTCCCCTCACTGAAGAACTGTGACATCATCATTTTGTATGAAGCAGGGGATGCAGAAGGTTGTCTAGATATAACAGCTCTGTAGCCTCCTGCATGCTTCTTATGTCTGCAGCCTTGAGGCTCCAAACACCAGCAAGCACCTGTCATATGTCTTAGTTTACACACAAATTACGCTGAAAGCCAGCAGCTTTAACTTCTAGTGGTGTTCACCCAAATTGTACTGACAACAGGCAGAGACCTTTACTCAACTACAAAGACAAATGTCAGCTTCAAGTAAAGATCTCTGCTTCCTGTCAGTGACATGTGAGTGAAAACAATGGGGGGAGAAGCAAATCAGCTTTGAGAGAAGGCCCTGCTCAGCTGGTAACTAACTTGGGCTGTTGGTACAGTGGTAGAGCAGTGAGCAGTGATAGAGTATTGCTTTTACAATGAAGGGGTTTGGAGTTCTAGTCCCCTCACAGAGTATATATTTTTTTCCCCCTAAATTCTACACATATGCAGAGAGACCTAAAATATATATGTCAATCTCTATAATGATATATATACACATACAGGGCTCCCCCATATCATGTCTCATCCCCCCGAATATATGCATTGTATCACATATGTTGGAAGTGCTTGGTGTGACTACTGTGACAATGGGACACTATATGGGGCTTTTGTGTGTATATGAATAAAATTTAGATGTCTACACATTATTTTATATCTTTAATTGTGTACAAATTTATAAAGAAAAAAAAAAAATACGGATGGACTGAACTCCTAACTTATCTTACAGAGTGGAACAGCTAAGCACTGCACTTTTACATGCATTACAGACACAGTGTTAATCCTATGTTTTACATTACAGGTGATGATGTCATAAGCAGCGGGGTTGCATTCGATTCTTGAGGACAGAACGCCCCCTTTGCAGAAGCTAAGCAGCTTAAGGACTGGACCTGTGAGAAGGTGAAACAACCTCTTGGCAAAAGCCCTTTAAACAGCCAGTCATTGCCCAGATCATCACCATAGAGCTGGGAGATGTACATAGAGCCAGCAGAACTTGGTTTCACTATCAATTTTAACAGCTCAGATGGGAGTAAACACAGAGTGTGCAGGCAGCCAATCACAGCGCAGGGGGCGTGGCCAGGGCGTTTCCTGTCTAGGGGCGTATCCCAAAAGGCTGAATGAAATGTCAGCCAGCCAATCACAGTGCAGGGGGCGTGTCTAGGGAATCGACCAGGGGATGTTTCGACCAGCAACAGAGCAACAGCAGAAACAGAATACAGATTTACAGAGAAGCTGATATCTGCTAAACCAAGTGACTGAGTTAATGCAACCCAATTACAAAAGTGCTTATTTTTACTGTCCCCATAATCTGAGACATGATCTTTGTAACGATAAAACCCCTTTAAGGGGATGTTTACACTGCGTTTTTTGGATGGTTGTGTTGATCAGTGTTTCAGAACCAAAACACACCCAAACACGCATCTAACAATGTACTTTGTGACTGCATTGCTTTCAATGTAAAACATACATCGACGTTCAGATGAGTGATCGCTGAAGTGTGTTTACATTGCATCTTTCGGATCCATTCAAAGAATTAGCATGTCAATTCTTGATCTGTTTTACGCAGCAGATGCCCTATTTAAACTATAGGGTGCATATCTGCTGCACAAAAAACGCATCCAAACATGCACCATGCTTTTCAATATGTTTTTCGATTGCAAAAAGGATTGAAAAACGCCATATGAACATATCCTAAGGATTGCATCCTTAAGAAACCATCTCTCGACACCTACTTGTCCAACTACGCATCATTCACTGCTAGTTCACCCTAAACTCTGAGCAGAACGTCATCTTCAAACTGTCCTCCTCTCCACACATACTCTCTCCTTGACCTTCAATCTGTTTTACCTCACCACTCTATGAAGACTCCCTAACCAAAGTCACCAATGACTATAACTTCAAGCCTCACATCATTACTCTGTTCTATACTCTAGGCAGTTCACACGTTTTTGACGAGGTTTTGACAAGGTTTTCGGAGCGTTTCTGCAATGAGATAACAAGAGTGAGTCATCACACAGGTCAGCAGTTCAGTCAGTGTCCTGTGCTGCCAGACAGTAAAAAGCTTGATTTATCTCAAGTAAATAGCTCTGTAATTAGGGCTTTGTTTTGGGGATCAGATAAGAAGTCCTCAAGTAGTTTGAGAAGGCTAATCTAATCTAATTAGCATCTGAAAGCACGGAGCTTATGCTGTACAAGCACGGAGCTTATGCAAATTAGTATGAACCAGGAAGTGACAGAGAATTTCTTTCATGCATTCTTTGAAACCCTGTGGGGAGACAACTCCTTTAAGAAACCATCTCTTGACCCATCATCTCTGTCCAATTATCGCCTCATCTCACTGCCTAGATTCACCTCTAAACTCCTCGAGCAGCAGCTCCATCTTCAACTGTCCTCCCATCTCTCCACCAACTCTCTCCTTGACCCACTGCAATCTGGTTTCTGACCTCACCACTCTACTGAAACCTCCCTAACCAAAGTCACCAATGACCTAGTAACTTTCAAAGCCTCACATCACTACTCTGTCCTTATACTCTTAGGGCATGTTCACACAGTGTTTTTGGACGAGGTTTTGGACGAGGTTTTCGGAGTGTTTCCTCGCCCCAAAACCTCATCCAAAACGCTTCCAAAATGCCCCCAGTTCATTTAATTGATTCCTATGTAAAACCTCGTTGTAGTTCACACACGACAAGGTTTTTACACACTTCTTTGGAAGCAATGAAAAAGAAGTGTCATGACAATTCTTTAAGCACGTTGTAGGCGTGTTTTCGCCGTGGTTTTTGTCCTGGTTATTCATTTGTATGGGTGAAAACCTCATCGAAATCCTGACCCAAAACCTGATCAAAGCCTTGTCAAAAACCTCGTCTGAAGAAGCGTGTTTCAGGTGAGGTTTTGATGTGGTTTGGATGAGGTTTTTGGCAAGGAAACGCTCTGAAAATCTCGTCCAAAAACGCCGTGTGAACATGCACTTAGACCTGTCTTCTGCCTCCTCCTTTGTCATCACGGAATTTGCCATTTCCTGGATCTGCTCATAACTCTCTGATCGGACATTCAGTGTCTCTCACTCTTCGACCACCTCCTCCTCTCGCCCATTCTCTGTTGGTGTCCCCCAGGGGTCAGTCCTGGGCCCACTACTATTCTCTATCTACACCCTCGGCTCGGGTCAGCTCACAGCATCACATGGCCGTCAGTACCAGCTGTATGTGGACGACACCCAACTTTACATCTCCGGCCCAGTTGTTACCTCTTTACTCTCCTGGATCCCAGACTGTCTATCGTCCATATCCACCGTCTTCTCTTCCCACCTCCTAAAACTGAAACTGGAGAAAACCAAATGTATCATCTTCCCACCATCCTACTCTCTCCCCCCACATAATCTCTCTATCACTGTTAATGGCTACACTCTCTCACCAGCTCCACAAGTCCATTGCCTTGGGATAACCTTTGACTCCAATCTGTCCTTCAAACTGCACATCCAAACCCTCACCTCTGCCTGCCGCCTCCACCTGAAAAATATCTCCCAAATCCGCTCATTCCTTAACTTTGAAAGCACAAAAACTTTGGTCCACGCCCTTGTCATCTCCCGCCTAGACTATTGCAACATTCTTCTCTGTGGTCTCCCGTCTAGCACCCTCGCTCCCCTCCAAGCTATCCTTAAGACTGATGCCCGTCTGATTCACCTCTCTCCTCACCACTCCTCTGCTTCTCCCCTCTGCCAATCTCTTCACTGGCTACCCACTGCCCAGCGAATCCAGTTCAAGTTGGTAGCCTTGACCTACAAGGCTCCCCCTAACCTCTCCCCTCCATACATCTCTGCCTTAATCTCCAGATATCTCCCCTCACACAACCTCCGCTCCTCAAAGGACCTTCTTCTCTGCTCTCCTCTTATCAGCTCCTCACACAACTGTCTCCAAGACTTCTCCTGTGCTTTCTCCACACTCTGGAACTCACTGCCTCAACACCTCAGACTCTCCCCCACCCTCACTAGCCTCATACGTAACCTGAAAACCTATCTCTTCAGGACTGCCTATTACCAACATTAACCGTGTTGCACTGCTCCACCCCACAAACATGTCTGCCCCTCACCTTCTGCTCTTCCCACATTCTTTGTAGACTGTAAATCCTCACGGGCAGGGCCCTCTCTCCCTCTGAAGCAGTGGTTAGTTACTTATTGTCACTTTGTAATTGTTTGACCAATGTTATTTATGTAACCACCTCGAATGTACAGCGCCCTGGAATCAAGGGCGCTCTAAAATTAATAATAATAATAATAATAAAATAATAATAGCTGATAGATTTCAGCTAGTGTCATGACTTTTCATGGCTTTCTGCACCTCTCTTTCCTCATGTGTTCAATATTTTTTCCCTGTTTCATTTCTCATTATTAAATATAACTTCATTTATGGACATCTCTGGTTTGATTTCTTTGCCTTTGTGGATTGGATGGATTGGACATCTGGTGAGAATTTACTTAGAAAATTGGTGACGTGTTCAATACTTATTTCACCCGTTGTATGTTATGACAATCAGACATATACAAATCCATTAAATTCCAACTATTCTTTCTTGGGACATTGTTTTGTCAAGTCTATGATACATAACAATACTGCTACATTGTTTCTACCAATTTTACATTTTGCACCTATAGGCAGCTTGACTGTATACTGCAAGAAATACCAGCTGCCAGTTACAGTTTTTTAATGCATGCCTTCCATACTGTATGTAGCACGTGGCGCTGTAGACTAAGGGCGACATGTATGATCGGGCTTTACGCCTGTTTTTTGGCGTATTCTGCGCCTCCCGGCCCGAATCCCGCTGTCGGATGCGGGGATGCGGTGTTAGGCGCAGTGTTTGTTCTGTCCCCACATGAGGCGAATGAAGGTGTAACTGGCTGGTGGATGATAGTGACTGGGAGACTTTCCTACCTTCATATCCAGAATGTGAAGCAGACAGGACCAAGCAGGCTCAGCTTAGTAGATATAGCAACACAGTGGTATGAAACAGAATGCGGTTTATTCACCTTGGATACAGCAATAATCACTGATACAGAACTGTGGTTATCTTTGTAGTAGTATAAACCTTGGTGCAGTTTTGTTCTGCATGCTGTTGTTGTTGCTGCTCTGTTGTTTTGCTGCACTGTTGTTTTGCTGCACTGTTGTTGTTTTCTGTTTTGCTGCAGTCTGCTGGTCAGAAATTGATGCTTCTGCTAGCCCAAAAGATGTGTGCTCCAGTCACATTAAGATGAAAATAACTAAACAGGAAATGACTCAGCAAGGCTAGAAAAAACACACTCCCTCAGAGAAAAACTTTACGAACAAAGACAGAGGGAGCACATGTAAATTCTGGTCAGCAGATGGCAGCGCAGCAACAATACATAATAAAGAATGGATGGAGAAAGGGATGCAATAATATATACAGTTGAATAACAATACCTATAACTGAATAGAACAGCACACTCCCCGTCTGAAATTCCCATAGGGGGGATTTCACTATAAACTAATGTCTATAAAATATAGTCCACAACCTGTAACAAAACATGTTAGAATGCAATATAAACACTAAGGTAGTCCTGTTTATCAACTGAGGAATATGGAACAAAGTTCGGCACTGTTCATCCTTCAGGAACATCCTCAATGGGCAGTATCAGAATGAGTTCGTTGATTGGCCTTGCAAGTGTTTTAGGCTCATCCTTCCTGGATATCTTTAACTCCACCTTCCGGATCTTGCCATCTTTGCTAAGAAGAACCTTTGTAACTAGTCCCATAGGCCAGTCAATCCTTTCCGTTTGTTGTTCCTTCATTAACACGAGGGCTTCTTCTTTCAAAATTGGTTTGCGGTGTTGCCATTTCTTTTTCTTCAGTGAAATGCAGCTGGGTGGAAGGAATGCATTGTGGAAACCACAGGGAAGCGGCTGATGTGGAGGCACTGAGCTGGAGGGCAAATATTTTGCATCTCCTTTGTTAATTCCTGGTGCCAAAAGATGAGTAGGTGACTTTGATGGCACTAATGACAGGCTTTGGTGGGTGTGTTGATCCAAGAGTTCCTTTGTTTCACTATAGTCTCTTTGGGGCTCCAGCCGGTGATGAGCAGACTTTTGACTTGTTCCCTTGGCACTTTGGGATTCCTTGGGAGGAATCAGTGGATCACCAGCTAAAGGTTGCTGTCTGTGTGGATTCTCCAGCTTCTTTTGGCGGATAGTTTCTGCCGACATCTCAAGTCTGGCCAAGTTCTGCTTCCGTGAAATTTCTTGCTTTTGTGCAAACATTTCAGCTTGGGCTGGTTGCAAGAAATCATAACCTGGACTCTGACACAATACAGATGGCTCCCCAAGAAATGGTGGTCTCGGGTGTGGCCCCAAGGCGATGTGAGGGGCGTTTTGTGGTGACAGCAGTGGAGGCGGGTGCGACATCTCTCTCCGTGCAGTGGGAAGTATCCCGATGCTGTGGCAGGCCGCGCGTCTTCCTCTATCTTGAGAAGTTACTGGAGGTGGATATGTGAGTTTCCATTGGTCCGGGGTTTCGCACCACAGCAGCTGTCACTTGTTGTCGTGCCCGGAGCAGATCACTGTGGGTTGGTACTGCCATGATGTTGGCCGGTAGGTACAGCCGTTGTTGCTGTTCTTCAAACTGCTATGCTCATTAGGTGCTGACATCATATGTCTGGAGTGCTCTTCAGGGGTCAATTGAGCCAATGGCTCCTCCAGCAATGGAGTCTGAGAGTTTTCCTTTGGAGACTCACTTCTGGCTTTCTTGCTTTCGAGTGGGCAATCGCTGT
This sequence comes from Phyllomedusa bahiana, assembly GCA_025379985.1. Lineage (NCBI taxonomy): Eukaryota > Metazoa > Chordata > Amphibia > Anura > Hylidae > Phyllomedusa > Phyllomedusa bahiana. The sequence goes on from JAODAL010015463.1 coordinate 54,397, forward strand.
TAATGTTGGGAGAGCATTCTCGCTTCTTGCCTACGAAGTCATCTGTAGATGCAAAACTGAGCTGATGGAAATTTCTCTTATTCTGATTCTTGGGCATAACTAGTTGGTGGCGCTGATGAAGGTTGGAGATGATGCTGGGAAGGTCGCTGTGATGGTTGCAAGATGTGTCTTGGAAGGAGATGTTTAAGTCCCAATGCGCCCATATCCAGCACTCCTCGTTCTTCTTTAGGGATGGATCCGGTTCTTCATGGTTTTTCTGGAATATTCTCTCCATAAATGTGACAACGTGTTCTCTCATTTCAGGTTTGCTGTTTAGGGTACGCTGAAGAGAGTTAAATCTTGACAAAGCTTGTTCCCAGTTATTTGGGAGTTTTACTCTGGAAGCTCGGAAGGGTAATGGAGAAACCCAGTGATCGGTTTCATCCTTAGAGAACTCACTGTCCATTATCTTGAGGAATTCTCTGTCTTCTACTGACAAGGCTACTTTATCGTCATCCTTAGTTGTGAAAAACAATGATCTCCCCAGGTTGTCAGCATAAGGGGAGGGAATGACGTCAGGCAGCTGTATGAGGTCTGGGAGCTTCTCTTTCACCTCATAGTGATGAGGGCACGGCTTGATGTAAGATGTGCGTCCGTCCCCTTGCACGTAAGTCTTAAAGGAGTCAATTCCTGATTGATCCAAGCATACATTTCCTATGACTACCCATCCCAAGTCTAGTCTCTGGGCGTACGGGGCATAGTCAGGACCGTTACACTGTTGACGCACCTTGTGTACCCTTAGATTGTCTCTGCCAAGCAGGAGCAGAATCTCGGCGTCCATATCCAAAGGTGGGATAACACTGGCTAGGTGCCTTAGGTGTGGTTGGTGAAATGCAGCTTCTGGGGTAGGAATCTCATCTCTGTGATCGGGTATATGGTCGCATTCGATCAGTGTAGGTAGGGGTATCTCTGTATCCCCGTTGATAGGAGAAGCGATGAATCCCTGTGCTCTTCTTCCACAAGTCTCTATGCTGCCTGAGCAGGTATTTAAGGTATAGGGTTTTGTGGGTCCTTTGATCCCAAATGCTTCAAAGAACTTAGGTCCAGCTAAGGACCGGTTGCTTTGGTTGTCAATGATCGCGTACAAATTTATGGCCTTTTCTGGTTGACTCTCTGGGTAAACCTTGATAAGACATATTCTGGCACAACATTTGTCCCTTTGGCTCTCTCCACATACCTCCAAACATGAGCAGGAAACATCTGTGGCAGTGTTAGCGTGTTTCTGGGGCTCCCCGCCATGGCTTGTAGCGGGAGTACTGGTCACTGCAGTGGATGAATCGCTGGTGAGTGGGGTTGGGTGCATAGCTGTGCCATGTCTGTCACTGTGACACTCCTCACACTTAATGTCGGATTTACAGTCCTTAGCCATATGCTCCAATGAAGCGCAGCATCTGAAACATACCCCTAGCTCAGTGAGGATTTTCTTGCGCTCCTGTATGGGTTTGGACCTAAATCCTCTGCATTTGTTTAGTGAGTGAGGTTTTTTATGAATGGGACATTCACGATTGAAGGACTTGTCTCCTGACGAGGTAGTATGGTGTTTACCAGTGGGTGCTGCAGGTGGTGGCAGGTTTGTCTTTGTAACACTCACACTGTTGTTCTTAAAGTCTCTGTGTTTCTGTGTGACACCTTCGTACCTTGAAGATGATGCAGTTGTAGTGTTGAGCTCCAGGAAGTCGAGACTGGGGTCATTCCTCATCTGGGCCTGCTCATCGATGAACCTGCAGAAATGAATGAATGGAGGAAAGGTGACATTGTGTGTCCTTTTGTATCTTGAGACTGATGTTGCCCACTTCTCTTGCAAACTGTAAGGCAGCTTTACGACAATTGGATTCACCCCATGGGCGGTATCCAGATAGCAAAGAGACGAGGGTCTCTTTTAGCGAGTTCCAGTTCCATGAGCAGATCACTTAAGTCCTGAAGCTTGTGGACTTCTTTGAGATTAATCTTTGGGATGTTCTGCAGTCTCTTGAATAGGGCTTTCTCTATCGCTTCGGCGCTGCCAAAGGTACGTTCAAGTCTCTGCCAGGCAGCGGCAAGACCTGCTTCTGCTTGTCCCACATAGACGGTTCTGAGGCTCTTGATGCGATTTGTAGAGCCTGGGCCCAGCCATTTGACCATAAGATCAAGCTCCTGCTCTGCGGTTAGGTTAAGGTTGGCAATGGCAGCTTTGAAGGTTGCTTTCCAGGCTCTGTAGCTCTCTGCGCGGTCATCAAATTTTGAAAGACTGGTGTTAATCAGCTCCCTGCTAACCATGTACCTAGCGAACTCAGATATATCTGCTTTCTCACTGCTTGTTGCCGTGTCAACTCGTGGTACCCCTTGGGTGTATGGGTTGCCTGGCGTGAAAGGGTGAGATGTTCCCGGGTAGAATGATGTTGCTGCAGGGTTGAGCTGTGGTTTAGCCTCTGGAAGTTCTGATGTCCGCTGCTCACGCTGTGGAACTAGGCCAGAAAACACCTGGTAGCCATCTTCCTGTGATATTTGTCCTTGAGAAGGCACATCTAGGTGATGGTCATTAGTTGGTGCGGGTGCTGTGGATGGCATCAGAGATGCAGGTAGAGCTGACTTGGAGGTTTCAGTGTTGTCAACTTGAACAGTATTAGAGACATGGGGCTCTGCAGGTAACTGTTTCAGCACATAGTCACTGGTGCGATCAACTGGATTGTCCGTTTCCTGTGGCAAGCAAACTGGATCAAGACCTTGGCTCATTACTCGCTCAAGTACCTTTACTTTAGCCAATGCGATTTCCTCTTCCATCTCTATTTGAAGAATCTTTATCAGAGCCTCTGCTTCTGCACTTTCTCTTTCAGCCTGAGCCTCTGCATGTTTTCTTTCAACCTAAGCCTTTGCTTCTGCACGTTTTCTTTCTGCCATTACTTCCTTCTCTCTGAAGGCACGTCTTAGTTTGGCTTGTTCTGCATCTATGCGGGCCTCTAGTATTCTGACGCTCAGGACTGAGCTTCTTGAGGAAGATGATTTGTATGTTCGTGACGAATGTTTAGATGAGTTTGATCTGTGCGATCTGGTCTCCTGTAGATGAGATATACGGCGTTCTGCTTTATCTTTAGCATTCTTCACCATGACTTGTTCAGCTCTGTTAAGGCTTCATCGACATTAGAGTCTTTTAAGAAGGTGATATACTTTGCAAACAACCGCTTATATTTTTCGTGTGCTCTATTCAACCGTGCAACAGCTTCTTGTAGGCTCTCGGCATCACCTTTGAAGGAATGAAAGCCCAGCATAAGGGAGGTAACTCGTTCCCATCGCTCTTCCAGGTTATCACAGAGCTCATCTTTTATATTGTGATAGTTTTCAATAAGCTTTAGTGTCGGTTTGAGAGAGCGTTTTGGTCGTACAACTTGGTCTGCTGGAAGTGCGAGTTCTGCTTCCTGCTCTTCAAAATCCTCAGTATCAAGTTGTCCTTGCTGTGTTTCAACACTGGGAAATTGCACAAGCTGTTTTTCGGCCATTTTATTTAAGATGCACTGTCTCTTTAAGAAAATCAACTTTGGATTTGGGGGCTGAAAATCGCAGCACAGCTTCTACGGGACACCAGAATAAGATTCCCAGGGTGATTTGAGCGAATTGCGGGGTTTTTCAAGTCTGGGTGGCCGCAGCAATGTGAGATTTCTGACTGTAGTCTTGGGCTTTAAGGCAATTTCTGACTGATGTCTTGGGCCCTTAAAGCAATTTCTGACTGATGTAATTGGGCATCAAAGCAATTTCTGACTGATGTAATTGGGCATCAAAGCAATTTCTGACTGTTCTGTCCCCACATGAGGCGAATGAAGGTGTAACTGGCTGGTGGATGATAGTGACTGGGAGACTTTCCTACCTTCGTATCCAGAATGTGGAGCAGACAGGACCAAGCAGGCTCAGCTTAGTAGATATAGTAACACAGTGGTATGAAACAGAATGCGGTTTATTCACCTTGGATACAGCAATAATCACTGATGCAGAACTGTGGTTATCTTTGTAGTAGTATAAACCTTGGTGCAGTTTGTTGCTGCTGCTGTTTGTTGTTGCTGTTCTGTTGCTTTGCTGCACTGTTGTTTTGCTGCACTGTTGTTGTTTTCTGTTTTGCTGCAGTCTGCTGGTCAGAAATTGATGCTTCTGCTAGCCCAAAAGATGTGTGCTCCAGTCACATTAAGATGAAAATAACTAAACAGGAAATGACTCAGCAAGGCTAGAAAAAACACACTCCCTCAGAGAAAAACTTTACGAACAAAGACAGAGGGAGCACATGTAAATTCTGGTCAGCAGATGGCAGCGCATCAACAATACATAATAAAGAATGGATGGAGAAAAGGATCCAATAATATATACAGTTGAATAACAATACCTATAACTGACTAGAACAGCACAGGGTTCGCCACTGTCAGCTGCGCCCCGCATGAAGGGGCGGGCAGTGGGCGCGGTGTGGGCGCGGGGTAGGCATTCTGGGGCGGGACGCGGCGCACTCGAAAACTCCGAGGCATGTACGATGGCGAGTCGGCAAAGCGAGGCGAAGTGCAGCGCTCGGCAGCTCCGACAGGCAGACCTGTTTTTTTTGGTCTAAATCCTCCGGCAGAGGCGAAGTGAAGCAGGATCGGAACATGCGAGGAAGCAGATAGAAGATCGCGACAGAAATCTCGGCGCTCCGCTCCGTGCAGCGGGAGTATGATCCAAAAAAATCGCCTTTATAAAGGCGGAAAACAGTGTCAGAAAAGAGCTGAACCGTAAAAAATAAACATACTTAAAAAAAAAAAACACTTTCCAAAACTCTAGACGGCGCAATATCAAGATTAGGATATTGGAAATTGCCGGGAAATACAGTAATTCAAATTCTGAAACCTATCTCATTGGTCGGCATATAAACCAGCCAATCAGAATAGGAGCGACAGTGGCCCATTCTAACCTTGAAGGGAGTATTAACCAATCAGAATAGGTGCGACAAAGTCCCATTATATCCTATGGAGAAGTTTGGACCAATCAAAATCAGGTCTCGGCGACAAACGCGTTGTTCGGGTTTTTAACTGCTTTATTTGTAAAGAAGGGTTCTGCTCTTTATCTGATAATTTTTACATTTAAAAAAAATAAATTTTTTTATTAATACTTCATGCCGCACGGCGCTGAGCGCCGAGATTTCAGAGCCCCCCATCTCTCCATAGACATAATGGGAGAAGTAGTTCGCTTTCTGATTGGCTGGGATAGCCAAGCCCCGCTAGCTCAGCCAATCAGCTATTTTCTGTCTTTTTACTGTATTTTGAATTACCCCCGTGGATTCTGATTGGCCCTAAACTTCCTCCATAGACTAGAATGGGTCTTTGTCGCTCCTATTCTGATTGGTCAATAATTCTCCATAGGTTTTAAAGGGTCTCTGTCGCTCCTATTCTGATTGGCTGAGCTAGCCGAGCCCCCGCTAGCTCAGCCAATCACCTCTTTTCAGCATTTTTACAGTATTTTGAAACTGTCCCGCCGTGGATTCTGATTGGTCTAAACTTTCCCCCTAGGATATAATGGTTTACTGTCGCTCCTATTCTGACTGGCCGGTTTATGCCGACCAATCAGAATAGCTTTCTGAATTTTGAATACTGTATTTCCCGGCAATTTCCAATATCCTAATTTTTGAATTAGGGTATTGGGAAAATTGATTTTTTTTAATGTATTTTTTATTTTTGAGGTTTCAGCTCTTTTCCTGAGAATGTTGAACGCCTTTTTTAAAGGCGATTTTTGATTCATACTCCGCACCGACATGTGGAATGATTTCTTTGCTGTTCCAGCCTGTCTCGCATTGGAACTGTTTTTCGCCGCAGTCCCGCACGGCGCCTAAGTCCCGCACTGCGCCCATGTCCCCGCACTGTGCCCCACACACACTGGCGAGGCGCAGGGAACTTTTCCCCGCATGTATGACCGCACTACCTCCGGTGCCGAATCATAGGCGCAGCCCCGCACTGCGCCTCGGACCCGCACTGCGCCTAAAACACTGGGGAAAGGGGCGGCGGAAATTTAACATGCTATGCATGAGCGCGCACCGGCCCCGACATAAATCAGGCGCAGATTCCGCCGGAAAACTAGCGGAAAGGTGCGCCCCGACCCGGCGGGATTCATACATGTGGCCCTAAATTACTTGTTGTATATTATTTGCTATAAGGGTTATTTTCTGGAATTAATCATTTCCATATAAACAAGTAAAACACGACTACTCATAGCCACAGTGGTGAAGACCGGCTCTTGTGTTTCATCAGAGCCCAGCACAAAACCGATTGCGCAATGGGAAATCCCTTCAGGATAAGGAAACCAACGTATGTTACCATAACAACTAGTGTCGCAGACAGAAAAGAAATAAGCCATGAATAACATAAGTGTGGATGTATATATGCAATATACTATTTTCTCAGTCTTTTCTTCGGGCTATAATACTGTGAAGCATAGGTTCAGTAAACATTTGCTTCACTATGTGTTGTATGCATATAGGTCTCGGTATCCCTATGGAATACATCATTCATTATTAACCATCTGTATCTGCTGACCAGTAAACTGAAGCCGTTACAGATGGCTGTCCATCGGCCGACCTCGTATTCATTGACTGAGGATAACCTTACAAATCCTGATATTCTTTACTGTCGTCCTTTTACGGAGACCGAGATAATCCCTTTTTATTAGTCACGAATCAGTGCACAAATGGTCCTGTTACTGGCCAATAAATATTCCAATTGAGCCCTTCCCACCGCAGGAATGTTTATTCCTCCCCACTTTCCAAGACCATAACTTTTTAATTTTATCATCTATATAGACATAGGAGGATTTTTATTTTTTTTGGGCAGGACAATATGTATTTTAAGTAGTACCATTAACCCTAAAGGGGTTTTACCATGAAGACATTTCATGTCTGATTTGTCCTGCTTTAGTTTTCAGTGTGTTCAAAAGGGTGTGTGTGATTTGTTTGAACCGCATATCAAGTGACCCAGCAGCCTTGACATCACCAGGCATTTCCTCGACAATTGAGCATTAACAGAAGCGCCAGCTTCAGCAATCTAACAGTGGGCAAGGTCTACAGGCCCAGCTGCAATATATGTGGGCAAATATACCATCAATTTGCCATACAGACCTATATACCCCTATGCCCTACTGTATGTCATCTGTTAGCCCGGCTAGAGATGGCCAACAGGGTAACAGAGCCACTTTCAATTGTCCTGTTTTCCCCCAAAACACATATCTTTTCTCTGTAGTATTGTAATCACTTACATACATACATATTATGTGCTCATTCTAGTGAAACAAAGGTCTATTTATCTAAAGGGCTGTGGTTATATTTGCCTTTCAGCATAGGAGTCCTAGGTTTAAATCCCTGAAGGAACCAAATATGTGGATTTATTTTTTCCTTAATACACATACCTGATTGAGGTTTCGTTTTATTTATTTGCAATGTTTGACTAATTTCTAAGGAGTACATAGGACAGGAGTAGAATGACAGCAGCTGGGGATCAATACTCGCTCAGCAGTGAGTGTGTGTGATTACTAAGCAAAGAAAAAACTGTCAGTAGCTGCCTGAGAGGAGAGGTGATGTCCGAGCATGTGCTGCCAGGACTGAGGAGCTCTCGTCACTGGTTTTATCCCGTGGAGATGAGCTGTACACTATGGATCACTAACGAAGCAGCTAAAACAAAAATGGTGCAGAATTTTTAATAATGGTCAATGGTAAAAATGTTTATTATTTAATTTGCAAGATTCCCACAACAACAAAAGGATGTACTTACAGCTCAATGGCTGAACAATATACTTATCCTTTTGGAAGCTATATAAGCCACAGTGCAATCTTGGAGAATTTTAGGTGCAGATAACTACTGAACTGCTGCTCACACACCCATCCATTAACGGGGTGGATAGCAGCCTAGTAAAAAGCTGCACATTGATAAGTACCAGTTCACACCAGTATGCAGAAAAGCCACAATACAACACAGGGTCGATTGAACAAATGCAAAAATTTTGATAAAACAACCACTCGCACACCTACTATCCACGAAGGGGGTGATTGCTAGTATTCCAATTGCATATAGATAAGGCTTTTGTAGGATGCCAATTATACAGTTACGTGCTGGCTTACAGCCAATTGATGACGCCTCTACTAATCGATTGGGAGTGCTGTGCAGCACATTTTAGGTGTCCAACACAAAATACTGACACCCTCTGCTCCCCAGTATCACAGGGCAAAACTACATCCTGGAAAATATCAACTGTGAGGTATTAGTTGATATATTGGTCAATATATGCGCAAGTTCGCAACCGACATCAAGGATCCTCTTTGCTCATGATCCATACACTAGCTTAACTAGCAATTTACAGAAAACAAAAATCACAGAAAAATGGGACAGTGGGTGTAAAAGCGTTTGTCTTATCAGTATTTTTGCATTTATACAGTCTCCCCTTGTATGATATTGTGGCTATTTTGCATACTGGTGTGAACTGGAACTTAGTCAATGTGCAGTTTTTTATCATTCAATTGCCCTCCTAGTGGTAGGGTGTGTGAACTGCTGCTCATTAGTTATCTGCACCTGTTATATCTCTCCCAGATAGCACAGGGGCTTATATTTTCTCCTACTGGGTTTAGCTCATTTTCCAGCCATTGAGCTTTTTTTACCTCCATGTTCACCATGTGGGATCAGTGATGTTATATTTTAATAGATCAGACTTTTTCGGACGTTATGGTACAAATTATGGGCGACATGTCCCAATACGATAGCGCCATAGTTTTGGTGTATTTTGCGCCTCCATAACGCAATGCACCTCGACAGGTGCATTACAGACACTAGCAATGATACGCTATATGCATCGATTGTGCAATGGGCCTTTTTAGGCTCACTAAGTCTACTATGCAAGATATACCAGATGCCAGATTTTCGAAAGGATCATACTTTCAGCCACACTTTACACTGATGAAATGCGCCTAAAAACTGCTGCAGCTATGCCAATTTGCCATGTCGTCCTATGTGTAACCTTTTTTTAAATTAATATTTTATTTATTTTTTTATTTTTGAAACTTTTTTTTTTACTTGCACTTGTACTTGTCCACTAAGGGCTCAATCACTTGTACACTCTGCAACAATAAGAGATTGCAGAGCAATGTACAAAAATGGCTCACCTTTCACACCCTTACTGGCATCATGACGTATCTCTATGTCATATGTCTGTAAGAGTTTAAGAGACAAAAATAAACCTACCTAAAAGGAGCACTTACCTATCTGCCTGCTAAAGTTGTAGGGCTGCCTACTATATGGGGTGTTTTTGCCAACTGGTGGCACAAATGGGGGCACTTTCACTATTTGAGGAACAATGATTGTGTGGACTACCAAAGGGGGCATTATTACCAAAAGGGGCATTTTGGATGGGGAGTTTGTACAGAGATAGAAATTGGTAGTGAAGTGCAGGAAAAAAGAGGAGTCTAATATGTTTGTGTGTTATATTCTGCAGAAACAATTCATGGCTGAGAGAAGTCATCATGGCAGTCTGGAAGAAAGGGGAAAGTGAATGACTCCAGTCATAAAATGTGTCTCCTGTGGGTCCCTTATACATCTGGAGAGCCTGCATACAACTGGTATCTTCCACTATATGGGCACTGTGTGTGGTAATACTTGTCTTAGTGTAATAGTTTATATTCAGTAACATTTCAATGATTTTCTCCATATGTGGGTATGATATGGTGGTATTATTTGGTCCATATATATTTTTGTAATTGGTATTATTGACCTTGGTATATTGATTTGGTCAGTAACAGTATGGTGGTATTAGTCACCATATAGTATTCATATGTTATTGGTATTATTAGTATTATTTGGTTTATTGTTGTTATTGGTATTATTAGTCTTGGTACACTAATTATTTTCCATGGCACACTACATATAGGCTCAAGCTTAAGTTTTGCATCAGGGTCCATGAGTCTTTAGCTACGCCCCTGATTGGAGACATTCATTTTTCTCATTCTTCTCCATCCAGTGCAGACAGACATGACTTGTCCCTGCAGAATTTGCCACACTGAAATCTCAGGCCCTCCAGAGGTCCGGTCCTCTAACCCCTGATGAAGCCAGCTTAGCTGGTGAAACATGTTGGGGAGGTCAGGCATGACGTTTTAAATTGTGATTTCTCACCTCTGTTTACAAGTGTCACCTGCTGCAGAGGGTGTCACGAGGGGGCCTTATTTGTTTTGTGTCCATTAGATTAGGGACGACTGCCCAAGTAGGAGGCTTGGGATCCCTTACTGACGTTAGTATATTGCTGTATATATAAGCCTTTCCTGTTAGTGGGTGGTGTTCCACCAGACTTGATAACAGACAAGGAGCTATTCCTTCCTTCAGAAGTAGAAAGGGTTAAATGGTGAGGTTAGAAATCAGGTTTTTAAATAGTGTGTATAGAGGTTAAGAGTTATACATAATAAAAGTTACGTTTTATCGTTTTATAGATAGAGAACTGATAGGGTTTAAGTTTGCCTATGGCAAAATAGTAAATATAGTGATCAAAAGTCACTCTCTGTTCTCTTGCGAGATTCCCATTTTTTTGGAGACCCTTCTTTAACAGTGCCCCATTCTCTCTAATAGTACACCCTTTTCAGCACAGCACAGACCAGGTGCAGGCTGAAGAGGTCAGCGACTTGGCCGGCAACTTGATGCAGTGAGGTTAACGAGTTGCTTACATCTTTAGTATGCACTGCGTATCTCATAAGTCTTGGACCAGTTTGTGACCTCTGGGAAGAAATAGTGTGGCAGGGAGCCAGTGGTCTGTAAAAGTGATTCAGTTGAAAGTGGCACTTACTTGACCAACCAAGTAAAAAATCCAGGGCATGTTCCCTGGATATCTGTTGTACCCATGGACACTGCAGCCTATGACTTGGTGGCCTACTGGAAATCTGCCTGGTAGGACAGATGACTAGTTCAGGCCTGGATACAAATACACTGGCCATATGCCTCATACAATTATAGCATATCCAATATACAAAACAGTATAGCCTGACTGGCCAACCTTAGTGATTACCCTAATATGTTAAAAGTGGAAGTAATCAATTGTAGCAAGCTGCCCCCACACAAAAGCGTCATGTAGGGCCTATGTAGTAGTGCCACAAGGACGGATGGATGGTGTGAATCCTCTGGGTTGATTTGGGTTTGGCTGCATGACATCATGAGAAGCAGAGTCTATGGAATCCCTTGGTTTTCACCCTTTAACCCTTGGGGTCTGCAAGCAATTACACCACTGCTGTGTTCAGTGTTATGGAAACATTAAAGGGGTTCTCCAAGTCTATATTTTTATTTGTTATAAGGCTCCAACTGTATTATATTAAACTTTGTACTTCATACGTATTAAAATGATTTACCTGTTCTGTTGTGCAGAACCAGGAACACAGCACTATCCTCCCTTCCCCCCTACCTCCTGTAAACCATGTGATGTTCATTGATCACATGGCCCCACTGAACGAGTTGTCATCATTCAGTGGGTGTGCTTTGAAACCAGGCTCAGCTCAGGAACCCTCATCTCTAGTGAGCGTGACCTGAGTAGAGAAAGGTCTGGTTGCATTCACTCTTTTCCAGCCTGTAGTTTACAAGTAAATAGAAGAGATTACAGAGGGGGGAGAACTGATTGTTTATCTTTGAGTCTAAGTAACGGGAGCAGAGGACAGCAGTGCAGAGCTGAGAGGCTGATGTCATGAAAATGATGTCTGCAACTCTGTACAGTTTACATTGTGACTCATAATAATGATGATAGCTAGTACTCATGACAGTAAGTACAGAGCTGGTGGAGATTATACACTAATGTCAGCACAGTATCTAGCAAATATAACAGTGGAGGGAAGTCCTAGATTGCAATTCAGTATTGGAGTTGTAGGAAAGAGATGCTGTGGAACTACTGACCCTCTTACAGGCAGGAAGTATAACTGCAAAAAGTGCATCTTATGATAGATGAATATGGAGGCAATAGAAAAGAAACACATGAAGGTAGTGGGATATCTTTACGTTTCAAAATAAATGCTGTTTATAGTGTTCCATAAAATTTTTAAACTCAAGGATAACCCCTTTAATTCTGGAAGTGGCACATTTCGGAGCTATTACCTCTTTTAGATATGTCATCCTTGGCTTCAGGTGATTCTGACTGCGAATGTGATGGTGCAAATAAATATTCTTTTCATTAACACATATTTGTACCATGCAGCAACAGCGATTATATATCCATCATAACTGTTCCTGGGGCAGTTGTGGAGAAGGTGTTTATTCCAAAATTTTGGCATAAATGTGTTCTCTACTTTCTTTGACTAATTAAAATCAAATCCACTAGGCTTTGAGAACACTCTACCAAGGAAGTAGCAGAGGAGCGTAGAAATAACCTTACCTGTCTCATTAGGCTCTCATTAGTTATCAACCAAACATAAAAAGTTTTCAATTGCTTTTACAAACTTGTATTGGCGCCCCCTGTTGTTTTCTTGCTTCCTTCTCACAATGTCCATTTAATATAGAGGTTCCCAAACTTTTCATTAAACAAAAAAAATACTCAGCACTCTCTTGAAAATCTACCTTCTTTACAGGGTTGTCCAACTTATTAAATGTTTTGCTCATTCAGTTCATTATATTTTAAATAGTATTTATTAAAATTACTGTTATTAAACATTTTGCCTCCTTTACCATCTTTTCAGTAAAGTTTACAGAGCAGGAAGTGATGACGTTCTGTTCAGGTCTTTCTATCCTGCTCTATTATGGGAGGCAGGAGGGCGGCTCCTGCTCTATTAGGGAAGACAGGAGGGCGGCTCCTGCTCTGTTAGGGGAGGCAGGAGGGTGGCTCCTGCTCTGTTAAGGGAGCTGGGTGGGTGCCTCTTGCTCTATTAGTGGAGCTGGGTGGATGCCTCCTGCTCTGTTAGCGGTGGGTGGATGCCTCCTGCTCTGTTAGTGGTGGGTGGGCGGCTCCTGCTCTGTTAGTGGTGGGTGGATGCCTCCTGCTCTGTTAGTGGTGGGTGGGCGGCTCCTGCTCTGTTAGGGGAAATGGATAAAGGACGCATAATTCTTAATAACAGTAATTTTAATAGACACACCAAAATATAATGAGCTGAATGAGCAAAAAAATTAAATGAGTTGGTCAATGAGCTGGTTAAATGAGTTGTAACTTTAACTGTGTTACAAAACAGATGCAATATGTACGAGTGGTTTATCCACATTTACTTCTCTGCAGTCTTTCTGCCTCCACTGTCGCCTTATTTTTATTTAACACCTCCTAATTGCACTGGATGTTAGTGGTTACATCCACTGTACCTTTGGTGGCCATCCAATCAGTGCAGAGCACAGAGAAGTGTCAAAAACGTCATCGGGGTTACTGTCGGTTATCAGAAGATGTGATGAGTGCAACATAACGATATATATGCATATACTGTATATTCCATGCAACATGGAGTGCCTCCACAAGCATACATATCCCTTTGCCTGAAAAACCTTTGACCCTAGAACACATGATATTGCTCAGTGTATGAGAAGATAGATGCCTCTTGTTTGAACTGTAACTTACATTTTTACTATGTGGTCACACTGAAACAGATTAGCAGCACTCTGTAGATATTAAGGGCATGTTCACACGATGGATTTGGCCGCGAGTTTGGACGCGGTTTCCGCGGCCAAAATCTCTTCCAAATCGCGCCCACTTTAGTAATATGGTTTCCTATGGGAAACCGCGCTACTGTTCACACGCCGCGGGTTTGGCTGCGGCTTTGGGGCCGCGGCCTTACCGCGCGTTTGAGAACTCTCCTGTCAATTTTTGACAGGGCGTCCTCAGTGCAGCGGCCGCGCGGTGTTGCCGTGGATGTCGCCGCGGTTGGTATGCGGTTGGGCCGCGGCTGGCGGCGCTGTTTTCCCCCTGACTATTGATTTGCATGGGGGCAAACCCTCGCCGCAAGCGACGCCCCAAACCACGGCGTGACCTCGCCCAGCGCCCGCGTCGCAAACCTGCGACGAGGTCAGGACGAGGATTTGGCCGCGGCCAAAGCGGCCAAAGCCGCCGTGTGAACAAGGCCTTAGGGCGACATGTATGAACAGCCCCGTTCGATATATTTTTAACCAGGCGCACTCCAATATCAGGCTCATTACAGAACGTCCGCGGCACTTTGTAATGCGCCTGAGATCGGGGGGGGGTGCTGGAGGCGTGTCGCATTACAACCGTACGAAGCTACACATTTATAGCTTCAGTACAGCAAATCCAGGCACATTACTCCTGGTACAGGTAGAGCACTTTAAAAGTGGTTTAACTGAGCCTGAATTGTCGTTTTTGCGCAAGAAAGCGCCTAATTTATGATTTAGTAGAGTGGGTTCATAGATTCTGCGCATTCTATACTACTTTTGTGCGCAATAATGGGTGCCAAAAATCATACATGTCGCCCTAAGGGTGCGTCAACAGGGCAGTATGCAAATACTGTCCGGATTCTGATTAAAGAATCCGCTGGTATTTTGACATTTCAGTGGTTTTGGGGGACGGTGCTGTCTGCGGTTCGCGGATTCTCCGTCCCTCTCAACCACTGGCATGTTCATGTTTTGTCCGAAAACTGGGCAGAAGAATAAACATGTTCTAAGTTTTTCGGAACGCAGGCGGTGTAAAAAACCATCTTGCAGAAAATCTGTTCAGTGTGGACTGCTGAACGGATTTTCTATTAAAGTCTATCAGGATGTTTGACAGCCGGTTTACAGACGGCTTTCAAATCCAATAACCAAATGTAAATCCAACCGAAAATCCTGCCATAGGGACAAGCCCTAAGAGAAAAATTAACAATGAATATATGAATTATTTCTGCTACATTTAGTATACAGTGGCACTTTGACTTAAAGGGGTTGTCTCACTACAAAGAATTGCTTTCAAAATGTAGGGAACACTAAATGAAGACGTTTTCCAGATATATTGCTTTGTTCATCTATTTTGGTTCTGGAGCTACAAGTGATTTTATCACCTTCTGAGGGCTTTCAGGTTTCCCAAGTGACTGACCTGTGTACTCCTTCTCCCCTGCTGTTTTTTCTATCTGATAGCAGGGAGTGATGTCATCACACAGGTCAAAGCCAGCAATGAGAGCTTGTGTGTTATCTGATCTTTCAGACACAAGACAGTAATTACTCTACTGTTTGCATTAGCTCAGCAGCCTCTCAGGACCTCAGAGAAGGTAATTTATTTAATCTAGACTAAAACAGAGAAGTCTGAATACATGCTAATATGCTAATTACAAACAGCTTGAAAAGGAAGTGACAGAGCAAAGCAGCATTATTTCATTCATGCATCCTCTGAAACTTTGAGATGAGACAACCACTTTAAGACTGCCTTGACTTTAGAGTTTTTTGAGATAAGAGCATTCACTTGGTCCATTTTTTGCTTTGAGTTAAGAACGAATATTTGAGTGAATTTTAAACAAATAATCTTCTCTGCAAGCCATCTGCCATTATAACAACATTGTGTGAACCCACCCACCAAGTAAATGGAGAAAAAACTGAGAATTTAAGTTTAGCGATCTCCTCCACCTCCATCTCCGGCAGCATCTTCATCTGACTTTCAAGTTAAATACAATTTATTAAACCAGTTTATTTCTTTACATTCTCTTCTGTTATATTGTATACAGTATATTTACACAAAGTCCATGTTTGTTAATAAACATGTAAAAACAATTGTGGTCGTTTTGTGTTGCGTGGAACAGATTGATGACGTTTCAATTCATTTCTATGGGAAAATTTGCTTTGACATAAGAACAATTTGAGTTAAAGGGATTTTGCCAAGACATGACTTATGTACCTGTCAGGCTCTCTCTGGTCTCTTATGTTCAGAGAAAAGGGGCGTTCAAGCGCCGGCAAGCCACTCCTCTGTGACGTCATCTCGTCGCCTCCCATGCGCGCTCCCGAGGCTGAATATTCAATTGCTGCAGCAAATAACACAAGTAACACAGGGCGCAGAAGGGAGAGAGCCGGGAGCAGAGGAGACACAGGGCGCAGAAGGGAGAGAGCCGGGAGCAGAGGAGAAAAAGGGCGCAGTAGGGAGAGAGCCGGGAGCAGAGGAGACACAGGGCGCAGAAGGGAGAGAGCCGGGAGCAGAGGAGACACAGGGCGCAGAAGGGAGAGAGCCGGGAGCAGAGGAGACACGGGCGCAGAAGGAGAGAGAGCCGGGAGCAGAGGAGACATGGGCGCAGAGGGTAGTGAGCCGGGAGCACAGGAGACCAGGGCGCAGAAGGGAGAGAGCCGGGAGAGAGAGCAGACACAGGGCGCAGATCGGAGAGAGCCGGGAGCAGAGGAGACACGGGCGCAGAGCGGAGAGAAACGGGAGCAGAGGAGACACGGGCGCAGAGCGGAGAGAGACGGGAGCAGAGGAGACACGGGCCCAGAGCGGAGAGAATCGGGAGCAGAGGAGACACGGGTGCAAAGCGAAGAGAACCAGGAGCAGAGGAGACACGGGCCCAGAGCAGAGAGAATCGGGAGCAGAGGAGACATGGGCGCAGAGCGGAGAGACTCGGGAGCAGAGGAGACACGGGCGCAGAGCGTAGAGATCCGGGAGCAGAAGATACATGGGAAGCAACATTACTGCAGAATGTGATGGCCGGCAGAAAAGGAGTACGCATGTGCGACAATGCGCGTTCCCGAGCCTGGCCATCACAGAAAAGAGTAAACTGCGCAAGCGCGTCCAGGCCCATTGAAGAGTGTGCTGGTCGCACCCCCTGACAACGAGCAGTAAACAGAGGATTTAGAACGGAGACAGCATCTCTTATATGGTACATATTTTTTAATTAAGTATATTTTAGAAATTGCTTACATACTCATTTTGGATGTTCCTACGTCAATCTTCTATGGTGGCAAAACCCCTTTAAGAGCAAGATTACAGAACAAATTAAACTGAAGTATCTGAAGGTACCACTGTATATGAAACTCTGAGGCTCTCAGCACATATTTTTGATCAAAACTGTCAGGGCCAAACCACCAATTGCAGGGGACCTACTCTAAACAATCTCGCCTGACTTGGTGCCTCTCCATGTCTCGGTACTTTTCATGGCACGGGGGTTCCAACTACACTCTATTCTGACTAGAAACAGCCTAAGCAGTTTGGTGTAGGGCAGGACCAAAAAGGACTAGACACTCCCTCATGTAAACAATCCAAAAATCACCAAAATGGCCAACGCTTCCAAAACAATTTGAAGTAAATGGCGCAGATGCATGCTGCTAGGGCTGCACACAATGCAAACATAAACAGATGGAGAGTGTAGCTGGGACTCTAATGCCCTGAAAGTATGAAGGCCAGGGGAGGCACCAAGAGAGGTGAAATTGTTCGTAGATCCCCATCTGAAGTAAGTCACCAAATATGCACTAAGAGCCTTAGATTTTCATATAGACTAAACGTAGCAGAAATGCACTTCGAAATAATTCACATATTCATTGTTGATATGTCTCTTAGTGTCTACACTGGGTGCTGCTGATTTGTTTGTGTGTGTCTGCATTGTGTTGCAGCCACGACAGCCTGAACCTGCAACCAGGGCCCTCTTTTTCATTGGGTGGGGTAGGCAGCTGCCCGGGGGACCCCATGAGCACACCTGCCTACCCTGCCCAGTGGTGTTACGCGGCCTCTGAGGCGGGTTCAGACAGCATGTCTGTGTGCAGACCTGGACCCATCTCATCTATAAGCGGCGCAGGAGGTGACATCATGCCCCCTGCACTGCTGTATCTCCTAGGCCAGAAGCCTATTCTAGCCTAGGAGATGCTGGAAGCAATGTCCCGGGATAGGCGGCGTGATGACGTCATGCTGCTCATGCTGCAATTTAGCTTTCAGAGCCAGCTCCTCAGCAGGGGAGGGCGGAGAGGGGAGTAGCCTTTTTATTTATTTATTTTCTAAGTCAAAGGGGCTATATCTATCTACATGGGGCTATATACCTACCTACAGGGGGCCTGTATATACAGGGGGCTATATACCTACCTACAGGGAGCTGTATATACAGTGGGCTGTATACCTACATACAGGGGTTGTATATACATGAGGTTGTATACTTACATACTGCGAGTTGTATATACAGGGGCTGTATACCTACCTACAGCAGGCTGTATACCTACCTACAGGAGGCTGTATATACAAGGGGCTGTATACCTACCTACAGGGGGTGTATGTAGAGGAGGCTGTATACCTACAGGGGGCTGTATACCTACCTACACAGGGTGTTATATACAGAGGGCTGTATACCTACGTACAGGGGGCTGTATAACTACCTACGTGGGCTGTTTAACTACCTACAGGGGACTGTTTATACTGGGGCCTGTATACCTACTTACAGGGGGTGGTATGTACAGGGGGCTATATATCTACCTATCTACCGGGGGATGTGTTGATCTGCTTTCATCCATGAAGAGCACAGGGCACTAATGCCAATCTTGGTGTTCTCTAGCAAATGCCAATCACCCAGCACAGTGTTGGACTGTAAGCACATCACCGTCTTGTGGATGTTGGGCCCTCATACCTCCCTTATGGAGTCTGTTTCTGACAGTTTGAGCAGACACATGGATATTAGTGGCCTACTGGAGTTAATTTTGCCACTCTGGCACTGCTTCTCCTTGCATCTCCTTGCACAAAGGAGGAGGTAGCGGTCCTGCTGCTGGGTTGTTGTCCTCCTACAGTCCCTTCCACATCTCCTGGTGTACTGGCCTGTCTCCTGGTATCTGCGCCATGCTCTGGACACTGTGCTGACACAGCTAGCCTCTTTGTTACTGCTCGCCTTGATGTGCCATCCTGAATGAACTGCACTACCTCAGCAGCTTCTATGGGTTGTAGACACCGCCTCATGTTACCTCTAGGGTTGAGAGCAATAACAAAATGCAAAAGTGACCAAAACATCCAAAAAGGATGAGAACAGGGAAATGGTCTGTGGTCACCACCTGCAGAACCACTCCTTTATAGGGGTTGTCTTGCTAACTGCATGTAATTTCTACCTGTTGTCTTTCCATTTGCACAGGAGAAATGATTCACAATCAGTGTTGATTCACAACTGGACAGGTTGATTTCACAGACGTGTGATTGACTCGGCGCTACAGTGTGTTGTTTCCGTGTTCCCTGTATATTGTGAGCCGAGTATATCCAATATTATAGATTTAACTCTGTTTGTTTATTGAAATGCAGTTGTTCCATATTTTAATACGCGTCTGATTAAAATAGAATGTAACGTTTATACACCCATCAGTGATACAACTAAGGATTTGTTTCCTTTTTTATGGTGGCTATAAGTATATCCATGATTGACACAAGTAATATATTCCATTTTGCTGGCTAACCATAAGGGATCTGGAGGTGGCAGGGAGGAGGGGAAGACAATTGGAGTGATTAGTGTTCTGCTGGACGCTATCTCTTGATTAATCTATGAGTGCATATAGTGATTGCAGAGGTTACAGCACCTTAACCCTGCTTAATGATCCATGAGTATGCTGAGTAAGCTTTGTCATGCTTGATATGCCTCCATATATAATGTTATCTCTGTTAAAGGGAATATGTCGCCAATTTTTTTTTAACTTATTAAATCAAGCCCCTGATCCATATTCTTTTCCTCTCAGTCATTTTTATTTCCTGATTGTAGATTTCTCTATTCGGCCGTCTATATAGGATTGTGGGGAAGACATTCTTGCTTGCACTGCTTTAACAGCAGTCAGAGAGATACTTTACAGCAGCTTCATGCACATAGGATTCTTAAGACAGATTCTGTCCCATAGACTTGTATAGGAGAGTTTTCACTGTGAAGGGAGGGGAGAGGGGGAGCTGTGATCTCCTCTTGTGACTGGTGGATTCTGTGTTATCTGCACACATTTGGTGTCTCCTTTCAGTTTGACCCTGCTTTTACTGATAATGAGCACACTGCTGAAAAGCTATCTAAACAGAACAGGAAGTGTCAGATGATTATTAGGCCTAGTGGCCAAAGTGAAAACTGCAGGACTTAAGAATTATTAAAAAAATACTGAAAGTGATCTGGAAAATTAAAAAAACAACATAACCAAAAATTCCTAAAAAATGTGTTTAACATAAAAATGTGAGTTTAACAATAAGTCATTTTTGATGACACATTCCCTTTAACTTATCTAGATATTTATTTTAATGCCACTTAATATGTTTATGTTATATATGTTTTACTATCAAGGAGAAATGATTATGTTTATAATGAGTTAATATGATGACTGCGCTGAAAATCTGCTGCATATAGTAGTACCACGACTAGTCTGGATGCTCCTGCAAGATCCTCAGAAGTGAGGTAACTGATTGGCTCTTATCATTCATGTGGGCTCCGACACACTAGTACATGTGCAGTGGATCGGAATAGATGCCGGACTTCATACACAGTGACACTTATGTTTATATGGATAATTACTACTAATTTGTTATGGAAGGCACTTTCTTGTTGTATTATTTTATATTAATCACTGTGATGGCATGTTTTACTTTGGTTTACCCTGTTTTGGGCGTATACTATCATGTGATTGGTATAACCAAAAAAGTCCAGCCAACATTTAGCCAAGTAAATAGGTTATACACTATTATATCAAAAGAGGTACTAATCACTCCAAAGGGTTTACATACCAGACCAGATAATAAAGACAAGGAGGATTTGTTCCCATAAAATACAATTCAATCTTTATTAAATAACAAATTTGACAAACATACAGTAGTAAAATATGACGACTACAACACATATGTGGCTAGGCACAAACAGGGAGACAAAAGGTCATGGCCATCAAAAACCAAGGTATAGCACAAGCTATAAATATATTAAAGCGCAAGTACAACATTATCTAAGTACTAATAACCTGGTCAATAAATTTTAGGTATAAAGAATATACAAAGCTTACGGCATTGGTATAAGCTCACCCAAATGTATCAGCCACGAGCTCCTACACACGTTTTGCGGTTGCTTCCTCATTACGTGATTGGCTCTCATGCAGCGTCAGACTGGCCCACCGGGGGATCGGTGGATCCTCCGGTGGGCCCCTGGTCCAACACAGCGGGGCCCGCAGCCACAGGCAGCCGGGCCCAGCCCGCACATCATGCCTGGGAACGCTCGGGCCCTCCATCCCAAGCGCTCGCAGGCATGTCTGTGCAGGCGCTTAGCGGAGCAGAGCACCACCGGCGCTCTGCTCCGCTATTCTGCCTAGTAGGTCTAAGGCCATAGGCCTCAGACCTACGAAGAGTTGGGGCCCACGTCACCACGCAGGCGGCGCGCTATGACGTCATAGGAGAAGCCCGGCAGTGAAGCCAGACCTACTGCAGCCAATCGTCCGGGAACGAGAAAAGATGAGTGTATTTATTATCTTTTTTCTGGGGGCAGCTACCTGGTTAATATGGGGGCAGCTACCTGGCTACTATGGGGGGCAGCTGCCTAGCTACATGGGGGCAGCTACCTGGCTACATGAGGGCAGCTACCTCGCTACAGGGGGGCAGCTACCTGTCTGCTATAGGGGCAGCTACCTGGCTACTATGGGGGCAGCTACCTGGCTACATGGGGGCAGTGACCTGGCTACATGGGGGCGGCTCCCTAGCTACATGGGGGCAGCTGCCTAGCTACTTGGGGGCAGCTACCTGGCTACATGGGGGCTAACTACATGGCGACGGGAGGGCAGCTACCTGGCTACATGGGGGCTAACTACCTTTCTACTTGGGGGCAGCTACCTGTCTACTTGGGGGGCAGCTACCTGGCTACATGGGGGCAGCTACCTGGCTACTTGTGGGGCAGCTACATGGGGGCTAGCTGCCTGGCTACATGGGGGCAGCTACCTGTAGTATTCAGTCACTATGTGGTGGTGATATGTGGTCATAGTGTGGGGGTATAATTCAGTCACTATGTGGTCGTGATGTGGTATTTGGTCTTACTAGAATTATTGGTAATATTGGCCCTGGGATTCTGGTTTTGTAAAGTTATTTGGGTAAGATTAAAGTTATGATGTTATCACATCGGTCTGTATCAATTGAAGCAAGACTGGGTTTGGCACCGTAAAGATGGCGGAGAAAGCGATGAAAAGTGGTCCCCTAAGATCCGACACTGCTCTTATTCCTTATTTATGGTGGATAAATAGATCACCTATACACTATGTATGACTATGTTGGAAAAAGACTGTGCTAACAGTCGCACTTTATGGAGGAATGATGGCTTGACCCATTTTAACATTACCCACTGGATGCTACTTTTTTGTTATTTTTTGACTGTACTTCATTGACCTATGGATTAAAGGGTTTAAATCTTTGAATTCATCTTTTTACTTCCTTTTTAATGGGTATAGTGCTTCTGGTTGCTTTTTTCTTTTGAGACAGTCAGCTTTAAAATCACACATGCTGTACAAGCTGTGGGCGGGTCTATTGCAGTGATTGAAACATCAGCTCTGCTGTTCCTAGCTATTCCTGTAACATTGACAACGAGTGCAAGAGATTTATAAAGTGTAGTAATCAGACTGCAGACCTCTAAAGGGTGTTTACTTAGCTAAATAAGAAGCTTTTAAAGTATTTTACTAGAGATAACACTCTGCAGGAGATGGCTCACCATGGTTGGAGTGAATGACTGATGGCAGCTTAGAGAAATGAGAAATAAAAGAAGGCAGTGAGAGGTGGAGAAGAGAGATGGTCATAACCAGAGAAACTTGTGTGCTGTAAGAGAAGATAAAATCTTCTTTATCTCCTAACCAAAGAAAAATCAACAAGCAAAGTATTTAGAAAAATTCATTATCTGTACCTACATATTAAAAGTCAATCATTGTAGTGATAAAACCCCTTTAATAGTGACCTCTTCAGTTGGGACAGAAAAAACTAATCTTTTAAAGCCTAAAGCAGCCTGCAGCCTATATTACTAATTGGCAGGGCATGGAGATGATTGCATCCCAAGGATTCCCGGGACATCAGCCAACCACCTGGGCCTCCTATGCTCCTGGGTCTCCTGCGCAGCCCTGCTACTCCTAGAGCAGAAAGACGTGGTCGGTAATCTAAGGAAGCTTGTACAAACAAGCAGGAGGTAAGAACTGTTCTAACTCTGAAAGAAAGTAAAATTGGAACAGCAATGTATTTGGTAATAGTCTTATTTACCTTTTCCTACTACATGTTTAAACATAATCTATTCCCCTGAAGGAAAAATGACCCGATAGCTGCAGCTTACTCCAGAAAAAAAAAATATGAAAATTGGCTTACCTGAAATTTTCCTTGAGTCCGAGGCAGCACCAATCGGTTTTGCATTCCAACCCGAATAAGGGCAGAACATACTAAAAATCAACAAGTGAAGAAATAGTTAATAGTACGCCACACTTCCTCACTATAAATAAAATTCTGACCTACACCTGAGTGTGAAGTAACGCAAGATCTCCCTGCAAAAGGAAATTATTTAGTGGGCTATTGCTGCCTTGGACTCAAAGAAAAGAAAATTTCAGATGAGCAAATTTTTTTACTTCCTTATCATCCTCAGCAGCAGCAATGGGGCTTGAAAAGCTTAGGAAATGGGGAGGGAATCGTGCAAGGCTGCCCTGCCCTGTGCCAAACCCTGAACGATCAGAGGAAGACATATCTAACTTGTAGTGCTTCACGAAACTATGGGCTGAGGCATAGGAAGCAGTCTTGCAAATGAACTGAAACGACACCTCTCTAATTTCTGGAGGTTGCAGTAGACTGAGTAGTGTGAGCATGGATTCCTTCAGGCACTGGAATCCCTTCTGAAGGAGTAGCATAAGGAGATGACAGGCTTTACTAGCTGCTTGGCCTTTTCGGCATAGTTGCCAACTTTTGAAAATGAAAAAGCAGGAGAATTTAGTGGGCGGCGCGCTACGCGCGCCGCGGCAAAAATTTGCATGGGCACGCCCATCTTGTTGGTATGCCACGCCCCTTCAAAAAGCCACACCCACTCCACCTAACTGCATAACGGCTTTGGAAGAAAGCCAGGTAGATGCCCTTATAGCCAGGTAGTAGCCCCCCATAACCAGGTAGTGCCCCTTACAGGCCGGTAGATGCCCCCTTGTAGCCAAGTAGATGCCCCCTCTGTAGCCAGGTAGAGCCAAATTTGTAGCCAGGTAGATGCCCCCCTTTGTTAGCCAGGTAGGTGCCCCCCATTGTTAGCCAGGTAGGTGCCCCCATTGTTAGCCAGGTAGGTGCCCCCATTGTTAGCCAGGTAGGTGCCCCATCTGTTAGCCAGGTAGTGCCCCATCTGTTGCCAGGTAGTGCCCCCTCTGTTGCCAGGTAGATGTCCCCTCTGTTGCCAGGTAGATGTCCCCTCTGTTGCCAGGTAGATGTCCCCTCTGTTGCCAGGTAGTGCCCCCATCTGTTAGCCAGGTAGTGCCCCCATCTGTTAGCCAGGTAGTGCCCCCATCTGTTAGCCAGGTAGATGCCCCCTCTGTTGCCAGGTAGTGCCCCCTCTGTTGCCAGGTAGTGCCCCCTCTGTTGCCAGGTAGTTCCCCCTTTGTTAGCCAGGTAGTGCCCCCATCTGTTAGCCAGGTAGTGCCCCCATCTGTTAGCCAGGTAGTGCCCCCTCTGTTGCCAGGTAGATGTCCCCTCTGTTGCCAGGTAGTGCCCCCTCTGTTGCCAGGTAGATGTCCCCTCTGTTGCCAGGTAGATGTCCCCTCTGTTGCCAGGTAGTGCCCCCTCTGTTGCCAGGTAGTGCCCCCTCTGTTGCCAGGTAGTGCCCCCTCTGTTGCCAGGTAGATGCCCCCTCTGTTGCCAGGTAGTTGCCCTCTCTGTTAGCCAGGTAGAGCCCCCTAAAGCTAATAAAAATTAAATAATAAAATCCACTTACCTTACCAGGCTCCTGCAGCGTGGCCGCTCCCGACCGATCTCTTCAGCGGCGCAGGGGGAAGTGAGAGCAGCCGCGCGTCACTCCCCTGCAGCCGCGCGTCACTTCCCCCTGCGCCGTTGACCTGTATGTGCGGCGCACACACCGGCGCCGTACATACAGGGAGAGGAGGGAGGAGGGAGCGATCCCTCCTGCCTCCTTCCCGCACAGTGACACCGCGGGCGGGTGAGCGGCCGCTGCGGCCGCTGCACCCGCCTGTAGGAGCGGTCCCGCGGCGCAAGAGTAGCGCACCAGCGCTACTCTTGCGCCGCGGTAATTTAAAGGACCCCCGCCGCCTGCTGGCGGCGGGAGGAATGCCAACTCCCCCGGGAGGGCGGGAGGGGACCCCAAATAGCGGCAAAACGGGAGAGTTGGCATGTATGCTTTTCGGGCACCAACATGCTGTAAAAACAGTCTCTCTAAATACCCACCGCCCTTTAAACATCTAAAGCTTGTAGATCCACATCTCCAGCCTGTGGGTAATTGTCACGGGGGTTGCGGGCGCCGCTACTCGCCGCGGCCGCCCCCCTGCCCGTAGGGGGTCCGGCGCGGGTGCCGCTGCTGCCCGCGACCATCCCCCTGCTGCCCGGGTCCCGGCGCTGGCTCACTTACCCGTCCAAGATCCTGTGAATGCTGTGCCTGCCTATCCCGGCCGCCGCGCGCGTGCCCGCAGCTTAGGGCGCGCGCGCGACAGCTTCTCTGGATTTAAAGGGCCAGCGTCCCGGTAATTGGTCTTTTGCCGGGCGCTTGTTCTATTTAAGGTACACGCCCCCAGCACTCTCTGCCAGTTTGTTGGTGTGTGTTCAATAACCTTAGAGAGTGTTGGAGTCCGTATTGATTTCCCGTGTACCAGTCCGCTTGCTTACGTTTCCTGACCTTGCCTGTTTGCCGTCTGCCTGTCTCTGACCACGAACCTCTGCCGCCTGCCCTGACCTTCTGCCTGTCCCCGACTACGCTTCTGGATTATGATTTTGTACCACGCTGTACCCTGGCCGCCATCGCAAGCAAGTCTCGTCAGGGGTAGCGACCTGGTAGCCTCACGCTGCAGCAAGTCCTTCCCGCTTTGCGGCGGGCTTTGGTGAAAACCGGGGGCTACTTAGACTCCAATCCCTGGCGTGGCTTAACTATCATCGCTTGCGGTGGTCCAGCAAATCCTCCCCTGCATTACAGTAATGAGCAGGCAAAGAAGGTTCAGATTTACTTTGGACAATTCTTTAGGGCGAAATGAAGGAAAAGTGCGAAGACATGCAATCTACTAATGCCCGCCATTTGTTCAGGTAATAAACAGTCACTATGTTGTCTAATTTGAATCTTGACATAAGAGCGCTCTGGCTGGTTCCTGAAAAATAGCAAGGCTAATCTGACAGCCTTCAGCTCAGTGAAATTCAAAGACCTCCTTGTGTGATCTCCTACTGTGATCCTGAATATGAGCACCTCAACCTTGGTTGGAAGCATCTGTAGCAAGTATCTTCCGTTTTTGAGGAGCAAATGATCTGCCGATCTAAAGGTTCCTCTTCTCTAACCCCCACCTCAGGTTCTGTTTTATTCTGGAAGGGATCAAAAGTTTTCTGGACAAGGTGGCTAGGTCTCTCTTCCAATTCTTTAGAATGACTTGTTGCAAAGGTCTGAGATGGGCTTTTGGCCCAAGGTACCGCATCTATAGAGACTGTTAGCAGACCTAACATTTTCATGGCTTCTCTGATGGACAAGACCGACCATAGAAAATTGAGAGAGGTCCTTGTCTGATTACACCTTCTCCAGAGAAAGAAACAATTTCTTAGCCATAGAATCTCTCAGGTATGCAGACAGATGTGGCTGCCGCTAGAACTGACTTCTCCCAATTCACTATAAAGCCATGAGGTACCTTATGGTAGTCGAAATATGTCTGTTGTAGAATTTCTGGAGTGACTGCTTTCACCACCAATCATCCAGGCAGGAGACTGTACATATCTCCTGAAGAAAAAGTGCTGCCGCTATAACTACTCTTGCTACTCTTGCTACTCTTGTAGTAAATACTCTTGGGGCTGCAGAGAGGCCAGAGGGAAGAGAAAAAAACGACATTCTGGATGTATCCCTGCTGGAAAAAGGCAACCATGCAAAGCCTTCGGTGCTCTGGATGTATGGGAATGTGTAGATAGGCATTTTTTAAGTCCAATTTGGCCATAACCTCTCTGGCTGAACTTAAGACAGTAGATGACCTCAGATTTTCCATCCTGTGTGTATAAGTGTGCGGGGTAGAAGTGTGTTTTGAGTGTGCAGGGGAGGGGTGTGTGTTTGAGTGTGCAGGGGAGGAGTGTGTGTGTGTGTTTGAGTGTGTGAGGGAGAGGTGTGTGGGGAAGGAGTGTGTGAGGGAAGGGTGTTATAACGGAAGAGTGGATCCGCTGGGCCAACGCAAGCGATGATAGCTAAGCCACGCCAGGGAACGGAGTCTAAGTAGCCCCCGGTTTTCACCAGAGCCCGCCGCAAAGCGGGATGGACTTGCTGCGGCGTGAGGCTACCAGGTCGTTACACCTGACGTGACTTGCTTGCGATGGCGGCTGGGGTACAGCGTGGTACAGAGACGTAATCCGGAGGCGTAGTCGGGGACAGGCAGAAGGTCAGGGCAGGCAGCAGAGGTTCATAAACTGAGTTGGGCAGACGGTCAGGGCAGGCGGCAAACAGGCAAGGTCAGGAACGTAAGCAGACGGACTGGTACACGGGTAATCAAGACTGAACTCCAATACTCTCTAAACGCTCCAAAACACACCAACAGACTGGCAGCGAGTGCTAGGGGCGTCTACCATATATAGGACCAGCGGCCTTCAATTAACCAATTAAAGGCGCGCTGGCCGTTTAAATCCGGACCAGCCGTCGCGCGCGCCTTAAGCAGGGATTATGCACGCGGCGGCTGTCAGAGTTGGAGACAGGAGCGGGGACTGGTAAGTATGGGGTCTCCCGGGCAAGAGGAGAAGGACCACGGCTGCGGACAGCCGCAGCAGCCGTGCCGGACCCCGTGCGCACAGGGGGACGGCCGCGGCGAGCTGCGGCGCCGTGCGCCGTGACAGGTGTGTGTGTGTTTGAGTATGCGGGGGAGGGGTGTGTGTGAGTGTGCGGGGGAGGGGCATGTGTGTTTGAGTGTGCAAGGAGGTAGGAGTTGCACACTTGTCTCCTGCCCCTTGCTGTCTGTCTCTGGCACTCTCAGGGGGCAGGAGACAGGCCAAAGGGGGAAGAAGTTGCCCTCTACTCCCTGTCTCCTGCACCCTGCGGTCAGTCTCCAGTTGCTGGAGGGGACTGGATACAGACCGCAGGGGGCAGGAGTTGCCCCTTGTCTCCTCTCCCTTGCTCCTGTCTCCTGCCCCCTGCAGTCTGTCTTTGGCAGCTGTAGAGGGACAGAAGACAGGCCGCAGGGGACACAATCTGGTGATTGTCTATAGCAATAGCCTATTCAGCATCCAGGGAAGCTTGGTGACACTCCAACTCCCAACGGTGGCACCCAGTATTCCTATCATGGAAAGCGGGATGGTACCTGTGGGCGATGGCTGTCACCCAGGTTTCCTGAATACTGAATAGGCTACAAAGCCGTATGTATGTATGTGTGTGTGTGTGTGGTGTGTGTGTGTGTGTGTGTGTGTGGTGTGTGTGTGTGTGTGTGTGTGTGTGTGTGAGTGTGTGTGTGTGTGTGTAATGTTTGTTTATTTACAGTTTCCCATTTGGACTACTTCGGATTCGGTGAACTACGTCGGATCAACCTTGGATCTATTTTTTCAAATAAATACATTTTTTAAATAAAAGTTTTTTTGTGCAATTTTTGTGTTTTTTTTCCCATATAATTCCACTGATAGTATTGGAGGTAACTGACAGATGCCTCTTCATTAGTATCGCTCGGGCTTGGTGTCAGCCAGCGGTATTTCTTGTTTCCAAAGGCTGACACTAACCCCATGTTACTATTACCCCAGTACCCAATGCACCAGGGGTACTGAGAAGAGCCAGTAACCATCAGAAGCAGATCCTGTGTAGGTCCGCTTCTGGAGCAGCTGCAGGCTGGTATTTTTAGAACGGGAAGGGACCAGTATCGATGGATCTTTCTATTCTGATAGTATCAGGCTACAGCTGTTGGTTTTACCCTGGCTGGTTATGGAAAATGGAGGGGGGACCCCACGTTATTTTTTTGCCGAAAATGTTTTTATTTAATAAGAATCTAAACCTGGGCATCCACTGTAATGATTACAGGATTTGCCCAGTTTAGGATTCTCAATAAATAAATGGTTTTTGAAAAAAATAAAGTCTGGTCCCCTCCATTTTCCATAATCAGTAAAGGTAAAACTGACAGCTGCAGCCTGATACAATCAGAATGGAAAGGCCCATTAACACTGGTCCCTTTCCACTCTAAAAATACAAGCCCGTAGCCGCCCCAGAAGTGGACCATAACATTACGGGGTCTGCTCCTGCACTTCCCAGTCCCCTTGGTGTGTTAGGTACTGGGGTAATAGTGTCACGGGGTTAGTGTCAGCATTGTGGTGCCAAATACTACTGCTGGCTGACATCAAGCCCAAGTGATAGTAATTTAGAGGCGTCTGTCAGATACTCTATTACTAACACTGGAATTAA
>JAODAL010015464.1:0-83794 GCA_025379985.1 Phyllomedusa bahiana
CAAAAAGTGCGTTTTTGGTGCGTTTTTTTGCAGAAATGCACAGAATTAATCTACCTTTATTGCTGTGCATTTCTACAAAAAAAACCTCACCAAAAGACGCACCAAAACCGCACCGTGTTAAAGCAACCTAAACACAGTAATCACTCACTAGTAACACATTTCCAAACAATTTAGCAGCTTCCTGGTAATAAAGGCAGTTCAATTGCAGTGCAGTGCTGAAAGTGAAGAACACCCAAAACCACAATGAATGAACTAAGCTCGCGTCTGAAAAGAACCGTCATGTCGTATACGCACTGTTAAGTGTGGGAGATAGAAATCTGCGTCGGGGCTACTGCGTGTTGTTTGCACTGTAGAAATTACGTGTTTGAAACCGTAATTTCAACAAAGCAATGAGTGTATCTCCTCTACCTCTCTTCTTGACCCACTGCAATCTGGTTTACGATCCCAACAATTCTACCGAAACCACTCTAACCAAAGTCACCGCTAACGCCTCAAACAACTACTCGGTCCATCTCCTCTTAGGATATGTCTAATGCAGTGGACAAAAAACAGCCAGAAAACCAAGTACTAAAAACGTTCATAAAACTGAGTTTTTTGTCCACTGCCTGTCAAAAGCAGCTGAAAAAAGTCAGTTTTCTGGCGTGTCTTTCGGTGCTTTTTTTGCAGACATGCACAGCATTGTAAAAAACAAATGCTGAAAAAAACTGATGTTTTTCTGTGCAGTGGAGACACAGCCTTAGGGTATGTTCACATGGCTTATTCTGGGACGTATTTCAGCCCGGATTACGGCTCCTCTCCCTGCTCGCACAATACGGCGAGCGGGGAGAAAGTGACATGCTACTTATTCGCGGCGTATCCACGCCGTGGATAATGCATGTCTATGGGGCCGGCGAGCAGAAAAAGAAGCTCAGTGGAGACGGCAGGAAATTTTTATTGAGTCTATGGGAGCTGTTTTCAGTCGTTTTGTCAGCATTTTTAGAAAACAAAAAACGCTGAGAAAATGGACGTTTTTCTGTGCAGTAGCCTTAGACTTGTCCTCTACCTTTGACACTCTTGACCATTGCCTACTGCTACACTCTTACTACTCTCGCAAGGCCGCTGCTTTGGGATAACCTGTAATTCTTCTCCGTCTCTCAAACCACACATCCAAGCTTTTACCTCTGCAGCCACTTGAAAAATATCTCTCACATCCGATACTACAAAAATACTGGTCCATGCTCTTGTCATCTCCCACCTAGACTACTGTAACATCCTTCTCTGCAGCCTCCCGTACAGCACTCTTGCTCCCCTCCAAACCAACCTCAACTCTGCCGCCCATCTTACCCACCTCTCTCTTCGTTACTCCTCTGCCAATCCCTACACTGGCTACCCATTGCCCAGCTAATTCATTTCAAGTTAGTAACCATGACCTACAAGACTCTCCAGTACCCGTACATCTCTGCCTTAGGGCATGTTCTCATGGCACGGGTTTTCGGACGGTTTTTCAGCCGGTTTGCGGTTTTTCAGACCGCCTGAAAAACCGGCCGAAAATTAGCACAATTGTGCTCTACCCCACTGTACGGGTTTTCCGCCCGATGGTTTTGCCGCCGGCGGTAAAACATTGAACATGTTCAGTCTTCCGGCCGTTTTCCGGACGTAATATGAACAACTCAATGGGAAGGGGGAGGGCTGTTCTCCGCTCATCGCGGAGAAAAGCAGTCCCCCCCACGGCCGTGGGGACGGCCGCAAACCCGGACAAATACCGGTCAGCAAACCGGACGGTATTTGTCCACTGCCGTGGGAACATGCCCTTAATCTTGAGATATCGTCCCTCCCGCAATCTACACTTTTCACAGGACCTTCTTCTCTATTCTTCTATCATCAGCTTCTCACACACACGTCTCCAAGACTTCTCCCGTGCTTCCCCCATACTCTGGAACTCACTGCCCCAACACCTCAGACTCTCTTCCACTTTCACTAGACTGAAAAGCAACCTGAAAACCCATCTCTTTAGGAGCCTATAACCTACAATAACCCTGCTATCACTAAAACCCCCACAAACATGTCTGCCCCTCACCTCTGGTCTCTTTCCTCTTTCCTTGCAGATTGTAATAGTATATTCACACGGTGTATTGCAGTGCGTACTGTATGTGCCGCAATACGCTGGGTGTTTTAAAAGTATGCATTGGCCAGCATGTAGTTCTAAAACACTGACAGCCGGCTCTCATTGACTTGCACTCTCCCTGGGGCGTAAACCAGAAGTGACATGTCAGTTGTTTTCACCGCTGTATTTTATACGCCGGGGAAGATGTTGGGCAATCATAGCTCTCAAGAAGAGTTATGAAGTATTGTAACTGTGGCACGTATTTCGGAGTATTGCAGCACAATTACGCCGTGTGAACATACCCTAAGCCTTTGCAGGCAGGGCCTCTCTTTCCCTCTGTACCAGTTGTTAGTCATTTATCGTCGCCATTGTACTTGTTTAACAATATGGTATGTGTGTAACCCCCTCAACTGTGCAGTGTCCTGGAACTAATGTCGCTCTAAAATGAATACATACTAATAAATTGCGGTGCCTCCTGTACGTGCCGCAATATACTGTGTGAACCCGGTCTAAATGTTAGAAACACTTAACTCCGTGACCGCTGGTTCAGGCCATTGAAGAACATCACTACGACTTTAATTCCATTGTATAATATTACTTGTAATAAAAATGCTTTTACCAATTCACATACATAATCATAACCATTGAAGAGTGAATGAATAAAGGACTTTAGTCCCAAATCTTGTGGTCTTAAAAGGGTTGTCTGGGTCATGTCACTTTTTATTACTATTAATTCAGCTTATTACGCCCAAAACATTCTTTATAGACTTTATATGTATTTTCCATTCTATATTTTCGCATTATTGTCAGTATTATGCCTCTGGACTTCAGCGAGGACGCTCTGTTCAGAACATCATCCTTTACTACTAAATACACTACAGAAGCGCCGTCCTCCAGACCAGCTCCTATGCCTAGTAGATAATTATCTACTCGATAGGTATCGTTCACACGGCTGATTTGTGCACGGATTTCAGCCGTACTGCGCGCCATATTTGCCGTCCCAGTAACTACGGTAATCCACAGTTCTCATAGAGAAATATGGATTCCGTCTCTTCTCCCCGCTCAGCGAATCCGCCGCGGGGGGAGAAAGTGACATGCACATTATTTACACCGTGTACACACCGTGAATAATGGCTGTCTATGGGACCGGCGAGCTGCCGGCCCCCCACCCTGCCCCAGCTGCACGGCAGCCGGCGTAATTAAGGGGCAAAATCCGTCCCCGCAATTACGCCGGCAATCAGCCGTGTGAACTAGCCCATAAGCGCACTAGTCAGAAGCCGACCGGCTCTCCCCAAATGACGCATCACACTATACAAAGTTGTGCCACTGCGTAGAGGGAGGGCAGCGGCCGACTACACTATAGAAGATCAGCATTAAAACCTCGTCTGAAAAGCGCTTCAATGCAGCACTGTTCAGACGAGGCTCTGATGAGGTTTTGGACGAGGTTTTCCAACGCTGTTTTCGTTCTGAAACACTCATACAAACTAATAGGCAGAACGAAAACTGAAAAGTTTTAAAGCTCTCCATTGATTCCTAGAATTGACATGACACTTCTTTTTCAGCGCCCAAGATGGCACCAAAAGAGGCACAGAAAATGCGTGGAAAAACCTCGTCGTGTGTGAACTACAGCGCTGTTTTACATAGGAATCTATGAAAATGAACTGGGAGCATTTTGGAGACTTTTTGACGCTTTTTTAGGCGAGGAAAAGCTCCAAAAACAGCATAAAAAATCAGCCGTGTGAACATAAGAGTGCCGGCTCGCTGACTGCTGCACTAGCCTGGTAGATAATTATCTGCTTGACATGCACACTAGTTATTCAGGAGGCCGGCGCTTCTGTAATGTAACCACCCACCCACGGTAGTAGTAAGGAACGACGTTCCACACAGAGCATCATCACTCCCGGCCATAGACATAATACTGCAAATAATGTGGAAACACAGAATGCAGAATATACGGTATATAAATTCAATAAAGTCAATAAAGCTTGTTCTGGCCACAATGAGCTGAAAAGAAAAAACCTAAAAACGAACTGGACAATCCCTTTAAGGGCCTGTCCCCACAGCAAGGATTTCCAGTCGGCTTGAAAACCATCTGTAAAGCGACTGCAAACCTTTTATATTAATGTCAATGTAATCCGTGCAGCAATCTCCACTGCATGGATTTTCCGCCGGATGTGTTTTTACACCGCCGGCGTTCCAAAAAACATAGAACATGTTCATTCTTCTGCTTGAATCCGCAAACCATGTGCCCCCTGTGTGCCAAAAAAAGATAAAATACGGATTTTCCGACTGGTATTTGGCCTTTGTCGTGTGAACGCAGCCTAAATTCATAAAGTTCCTGCGATAGTTCGGGGGTCCGAGCCTCCCTGCGATTGTTCGGAGGCCGAGCCTCCCTGCGATACTTCGGAGGCCGAGCCTCCCTACGATTGTTCGGAGGCCGAGCCTCCCTGCGACTGTTCGGAGGCAGAGCCTCCCTGCGACTGTTCGGAGGCCGAGCCACCCTGCGATAGTCCGGAGGCCGAGCCACCCTGCGATAGTCCGGAGGCCGAGCCTCCCTGCGATAGTTCGGAGGCCGAGCCACCCTGCGATAGTTCGGAGGCCGAGCCTCCCTGCGACAGTTCGGAGGCCGAGCCTCCCTGCGACAGTTCGGAGGCCGAGCCTCCCTGCGACTGTTCGGAGGCCGAGCCTCCCTGCGACTGTTCGGAGGCCGAGCCTCCCTGCGACTGTTCGGAGGCCGAGCCTCCCTGCGACTGTTCGGAGGCCGAGCCTCCCTGCGATTGTTCGGAGGCCGAGCCTCCCTGCGATAGTTCCGAGGCCGCGCCTCCCAGCGCCAGTTCCGAGGCCGAGCCTCCCTGCGATAGTTCCGAGGCCGAGCCTCCCTGCGATTGTTCCGAGGCCGAGCCTCCCTGCGATTGTTCCGAGGCCGAGCCTCCCTGCGATTGTTCCGAGGCCGAGCCTCCCTGCGATTGTTCCGAGGCCGAGCCTCCCTGCGATTGTTCCGAGGCCGAGCCTCCCTGCGACAGTTCGGAGGCCGAGCCTCCCTGCGATTGTTCCGAGGCCGAGCCTCCCTGCGATTGTTCCGAGGCCGAGCCTCCCTGCTCTAGTTCCGAGGCCGAGCCTCCCAGCGACAGTTCCGAGGCCGAGCCTCCCTGCGATTGTTCCGAGGCCGAGCCTCCCTGCGATTGTTCCGAGGCCGAGCCTCCCTGCGATTGTTCCGAGGCCGAGCCTCCCTGCGACAGTTCCGAGGCCGAGCCTCCCTGCGATTGTTCCGAGGCCGAGCCTCCCTGCGAATGTTCGGAGGCCGAGCCTCCCTGCGACAGTTCGGAGGCCGAGCCACCCTGCGATAGTTCCGAGGCCGAGCCTCCCTGCGACTGTTCGGAGGCCGAGCCTCCCTGCGATAGTCCGGAGGCTGAGCCACCCTGCGATTGTTCGGAGGCCGAGCCTCCCTGCTTCTGCTTGAACCTTGTGGATTATATGGGTTTCTAATCCTGTCTACATTCAGGAGCACATGGTTTGGTTCTTTATTCATTCACTCTTCTATTCTTGTGATTAGATATGTGACAGGTGTAAGGAATTTTTAATACCAGAACTATTATACTATAGAAGTCGTGGTGATTTATGGTCATAGACAGAAATAGCGCTTGGGCTCTGGAGGGAATATCACACTTGCAGCAGCATTCACACAATTCTCCTACTATAATAAGGAATTACTATTTAAGCAATTCGCCAGCATTTCCTTACATTGCTGAAGCTGTCCCTGGCTTTGCCATATTCGCCCTTCTGGTAGAGCTGCTCGCCCTCGGCCATGTAGGTGGTGAAGGTGCTCCGTGGTGGTCCCTGCTCTCCATCCGCCTCCTCTGCCATGACGCCGCTCGGGTCTATGCACAAAGTTGTAGCTATAGGTAAATGTTGCTAGCAGCGTACAGTGTTGCCTAGCAACCAGGAAACACGCATCACGCGGTGCAGGAATTATTCATAGCCAATGAGAAAGTGGGAGCAAGTTAGGAGGGGCGTGGCCAGCGTGCGGTGTCATTCCAGCAGGCGGCCACGTGATGGGACGGCGCTGGCTGCGCATGCTCGGCCTGCTGGAGAGTATTCAGTGTGTTACACGTGTAACCGCTTCACTGCCGGGCGTGTGTCACACTCATGTATGCCGCAGCGTGTAGGCGTTATACACACCTAGGGACTCGTGTAGGAAAGCTGGCTAGGGCGAAGTCTCTCTTTATTGCCCATAGCAACCAATCAGAGCTCCTCTTTTATTTCCTATAGTGCTCTGATTGGTTGCTATGGGCAACAAAGACAGTCTTAGACCTAGAAAGATTTCATACATGTTGGCCCTTAGTATAATCAGAGTGCCAGCCACCGTGACGTATCCGTGCCAACAGGAAAAGCCATAGTGGCCCCTATTAATCTCGCAAAGGCCCCCCTGAGATTTAGCAATCATTCGTTTTTTATCTTTTCAGTGACGCAGCTGTTTTACTCCTTGTTTTATGCGGGAAAAGTGATTTCTTTTTTTTGCTGTAGTTCAGCAATATATAAATTGTCTATTATTTTATTTATTTTTAAACTTGGGTCATGATTAAAAAACAATTCATGGGCAATATATGTGCATTCATTTTTTTTAATCAAATATTTATTTGATTTTATTTATTACACAGTTTTTTTTATTAAAGTGACATTGCAATAAATTTTGTGTTTGAGTCATGTTTCCCTCAGACATTAATATGTTGGTGAAATAATTATAGGGTTGTCGGTTGCGGAGGTAAAACTTGCCGTTGTTGGGCTGTTTTTTTCTTGTTTTTATATACACTCACCGGCCACTTTATTAGTTACACCTGTCCAACTGCTCGTTAACACTTAATTTCTAATCAGCCAATCACATGGCGGTAACTCAGTGCATTTAGGCATGTAGACATGGTCAAGACAATCTCCTGCAGTTCAAACCGAGCATCAGTATGGGGAAGAAAGGTGATTTGAGTGCCTTTGAACGTGGCATGGGTTGTTGGTGCCAAGAAGGGCTGGTCTGAGTATTTCAAAAAACTGCTGATCTCCTGGGATTTTCACCACAACCATCTCTAGGGTTTACAGAGAATGGTCCGAAAAAAAAAAACATCCAGTGAGCGGCAGTCCTGTGGGCGGAAATGCCTTGTTGATGAAAGAGGTCAAAGGAGAATGGCATACTGGTTCGAGCTGATAGAAAGGCAACAGTGACACAAATAGCCACCGTTACAACCAAGGTAGGCAGAAGAGCATTTTCTGAACGCACAGTAAGGCCAACTTTGAGGCAGAAAGGGCTACAGCGCAAGGGAAGACCACACCGGGTTTCCACTCCTTTCAGCTAAGAACAGGAAACTGAGGCTCCAATTTGCCCAAGCTCATCGAAATTGGACAGTAGAAGATTGGGAAAACGTTGCTGGTCTGATGAGTCTCGATTTCTGCTGCGACATTCGGATGGTAGGGGTCAGAATTTGCGTCAAACAACATGAAAGCATGGATTCCATCCTGCCTTGTATCAACGGTTCAGGGTGGTGGTGGTGGTGTCATGGTGGGGGAATATTTTCTTGGCACTCTTTGGGCCCCTTGGTACAATTGAGCATCGTTCCAACCCCTTGTTGAATCTAATGCCACGAAGAATTGAGGCAAGTTCTGAAGGCAAAAGGGGGTCCAACCCGTTACTAGCTGGTGTACCTAATAAAGTGGCCGGTGAGTGTTTTAACTGTATATTTTTTATTTTATTATTTTATTATTTATTTTAAAGCGCCCCTTGAAGGGCGCTGTACATTCAAGGGGGTTACATACATAGCATAAGTCAAACGAGTACAATGATAAGTGAATAATGACAATTGGTACGACAGAGGGAGAGAGGACTCTACCCGCGAGGGCTTACAATCTACAAGAGGGGGGGAAAAAGACAGGAGGTGAGGGGCAGACATTTTTTGGAAGAAGTAGTGACAGCAAGTTTAGTGAAGGTTATAGGCAAGCCTGAAGAAATGGGTTTTCAGGTTGCTTTGAAGCTGGTTGAAAGGGGAGGAGAGTCTGATGTGTTGGGGCAGTGAGTTTTCCCGAGTGTGGGTGAAGCACGGGAGAAGTTCTTGGAGACAGTTGTGTGAGGAGCTGATAAGAGGAGAGCAGAGGAGAAGGTCCTGTGAGGAGCGGAGATTGCGTGAGGGGAGATATTTTGGGAAAATTTTGGGCAGAGATGTATGGAGGGGAGAGGTCATGGAGAGCCTTGTAGGTCATGGTTAGTAGCTTGAAATGAATTCGCTGGGCAATGGGCAGCCAGTGAAGGGATTGGCAGAGGGGAGAGGCAGAGGAGTAGCGAGGAGAGAGGTGGATAAGACGGGCAGCAGAGTTAAGGATGGATTGGAGGGGAGCGAGGGTGCTAGCCTGGAGGCCACAGAGAAGGATGTTGCAGTAGTCTAGGCGGGAGATGACAAGGGCATGGACCAGCATTTTTTGTAGTGTCATAGTTGAGGAATGAGCGGTTGCGAGAGATGTTTTTCAGGTGGAGGCGACAGGCAGAGGTGAGGGTTTGGATGTGTGGTTTGAAAGATAGAGTGGAGTCTAGGATTACTCCAAGGCAGCAGACTTGCGGAACAGGTGAGAGTGTAGAGCCGTTGACTGAGATAGAGATATCAGGGGCAGGGGTAGAGTTGGACGGTGGAAAGATGATGAGTTCTGTTTTATCCACATTTAGTTTTAGGAGACGTGATGAGAAGAAGGAGGAGATGGAGGACAGAGAGTCAGGGATTATATATATATAATTATTGGCGTGTGTTTCTCTTTTTTAAATTATTTTATTTTACATATTGTGCCCCCTCCCCCCCAGATTAGAAAATTACCTTGCAGAGTTCAATGTCGACTACCTGCATGTTTTTAGTGAACGGCAGTTGTCAGCCAGTTAAATGGGTTTGGCCATGAAGCAAAACCCAATTCTAAAGCTATCTTGTAGCTCGCCAAGAGCCGGTCTAGATGAACGGGGAGATGGCCGCGCTCGGTCAGTTCTTCCCGCTCTTTTCTTTGGCAGTTACGCATATAGCAATACAAGTGTGCACGGCCCTATTCTGAACTCTCATAGACATAAATAGGGAAGAGCTGCACCAGCTACAAGCCGGCCTCAGGAGGGGATATTGATTCATAGCTTTAAAGGTCCATTTTGGATAATAAGCTTGCATTAATTAACTATATTGCCCCAAAAAGCATCTGACTGGTTCCTAACTGCATAGAAGGCTAATTCTACACAGCAAATGTCAACATGCTGTCTAAAATCCAACAGCATTTTGATATTGCTGGACTGCAGCATGACTGTAGTCTCTGGCACGGTTTTGCGCAACAGCCACGGTTGGTCTTCAGATGGGAAATCCGGGTGGAATCCTGCGGAATACACAACATGTTGTATATTCAAGCGGATTTTAAACACGACGGTAAAAAACTATGTGCTGTGTAGACTTCATCACAGATTTTTTTTGCTGTCTATGCGGCACAGGGTACTGTCGGATGTTTGGCGGATTCAGAATACTGACTCCACCGAAAAAGCTCCAGTATTCCTGTGGTGTGTAGCCTTAGGCTAAGGCTATAGTTCACATATCATTTAATAATTTATGGTAATTCAGACTTAAAATGTCTATATTCAGATGACATTGCTTGTTTGTAAATGAAAAACTATAGAAGCGTGTAAATATATATGAACAAATATATTTATCACAATTAACTCTAAATGTCCCTGTTGGGTCATCAAAAAAGTTGGAAGCTGTGATATCAGTGGGCCGCGATTTTTGTAATAAGATTTGATCAAGGTGCCTGACAAGAATTATGCCAATACTGTCCTGAAGCACCCCTGATTTTGCTAGCCACCATGTACAATATGTGTCAGCCATAGTGACACCCAAAAGTCAGAAACTGTGTGCCAGAATTGTGGTGTAAACCGGGCTACAGAGTTACAAGTAACTGATGGAGCACATCACAAATAGTTTTAAAAAAGCTTTATGAGTAGTAGGCACAAAAAAGAATAGTTGGATCCGCCAACCACTCCATTTTTTTTAGCTTAAAAGTGTGTGCGGCACAAAGGAATTTTCTGTGACACAATTATGACAGGATTGCAGCAAAAATCTGGTGCAAAATGTTTGTGCAAAGTACGCCAGCTAACCTTAAACCATAGGTGGCAGTGACAGAGTTAGCGCTGGACTCCTGGGATCGCTGAGTAGATACATTTTATTGTACAGAGAATTGTATTGGGGTTCACACGGCGTTTCTGGATCCGTTTTGGATCCAAAGTCACATCCAAAAACGCAATGTCAATCGGATCCAAAATTCATCCAACATACAGGTGTGTGTTTGGATGCATTTTGGTTGCAGCAGTATCACACCCTATAGTTTTAAATAGAGCACCTGCTGCGTCTTTCAAATCAAGAATTGACATGACAATTCTTCGAACAAATCTGAAAGACGCAAGTAAACAAGCTTCGGCGATCATTCGTTTGACCACCGATGCATCTTTTACATTGCAAGCAACGTAAAATCACACTGCTCATTGCTAGAAGCGTTTGGGTCCGTTTAGATGGATCCAAACACATCTAATAATGTATGTTCATAGGGACAGAACACGCCGTGTGAACATACCCTAAGGCTATGTTGACACGGCTGATTTTGGGACGGATTTCGTTCAGTATTGCGCAAAGTACTGCGCTCTAATACGGCCGAAATCAGTCCCAGACATTACGATAATCCACAGTTCTCATAGAGAACTATGGATTCCGTCACCTCTCCCCGCTCGCAAAATATGGTGATCGGGGAGAAAGTGATATGCACATTATCCCGGCGGGATATGCGCCGTGAATACTGAAAGTCTATGGGGCCGGCGGGCTGCCAGCTCCCCCGCCCCCGTACACACGCCGTAATTGCGGGAGAAATCCGTCCCGCAATTACGGCATGAATAAGTCGTGTGAACCTAGCCTTATTCTAAAATCTGGCACAGTTTTAGACAGCAATAGTAAGTGTGCCCTATAGTCCCCATGACTGCCAGATCCCAGAGTTCTTTCAGCAAAATATGAACAGCTCTTTACTATTTCCATGCTTCAGAACTATGCAGGCTGCTAGTGACATGTCTTTGGGGTCTGAGTGCTGAGACCCCAATTGAAGACTGGAACAGAGGAGCAGATGTGCTCAAATGTGTGTTTGGACCCTTTGGACAATTTCACAAATACACAAGACAATTAACAAGGAATCCAACTGTGGAATCCGCGCTGAATTCCTCATTGAAATCTTTTGTGTTAACATAGCCTGAAGATCTGTAATACTGATCTGCAATATGGACGTATTGCAGATAAAACTGCAACCTTAGGTCATCAGTATTACTAAACAATGATACTGACAGGCTGTTTTCTGGGCAGGAAATTAAACTGCATTTTACAACCACTTTACCAATAAAAGCATATAGTATGGATGAAATACGGATGACATACTGGTGATGATACAGATCAAATACAGCTCACATATGGATGAACCCATTTTAATTTACTCTGTATAGATTACATTTGGGATTTTCAATCTGCAGATGGATGAAATTGGTAGATGATACTTTTAAAAATATGTTCATATTTTATATAGCAATATGTGCATAGCCCCATGGAATAAAGGGTGATTCTAGCAAAAAAATTATGTTAAAAAGGGGCTAGGGTGGAGTGAAAAAGAAAACCACTTCTAGTGTGTGGTGCCCTGGGACCCGCTCCTCTGCAATTCTGGTGTCTCATCCTGACACAGAGAAAGCTCTCACCCAGCGCTTCTGGTGCCTGTATGAGGCACCAGAAGCGCGGAGGAGCAGGTCCTGGTTAACTGCAGAGCAGTAGCAGTGGAACACCCAGGAGGTGAGTAGAACCTTTTTTTTTACCACTGCCTGGCCCTGTTTAGACAGAATTGTTTGTGGTTGATACCTTTTTAACATAAGCTATGTGCTTAAAAAAAATAAGGAATACTGATGAACAATACCAATGCCTGAAAGCAAGTCTTGGCTGATGTTCAGATTTTCATGAGGAACAGTATGCAATCTAATAGACAAGGATTGCCATGCTAAATTGCCAACTGCAACAGACTATATGATAACTGAGCTGTCAAAGGGTCTCCTATCCCAGATGCTGGTGACAGCATATAGTGATGATCACATTGATGGCCAGTTAGGTCAGCAATAGAGAAAGACATTGGGGATGAGGAAAGATACAGAAAAGGCTATCTACACGGAAAATACAAAGCACCAGGAAAGAGATTACAAAAACATTTTGCAAAATTAGTCTTGAATTATGGAAAAATACTTTTAATGAGAAATTGCAATGAATCTATCTTTTACACATCGGTGTAGTCAGAGACTAGATCCTTGGTTACCCAGTGTCCCTGTGATCCCTTGTCATCCAGCGGCATTGAAATTCCTAGTGATCCAGATAACTATGTAATCCTTGGTGATTCTTTTGAAGGTTTATCATCTTTATTGCAGATTTAATAAATCAGAATAAAATTTAAATTGTCTAATAGCCCTTTTGTGGAAGTACTCATAGTAGAATAGAGTCATATCTTCATATCCAGACATGAGAGTTTTAAGCTTTTGGCACATAAGTAAATTAAGTGCCTCAGATGGTTTTAGACTGGGTTTCAGCTCTCTAGGACCTAATGTTCTTGACATATTCACACAAAAAAAATCAGAATACAAAAGCAAGTATTAATTAAAATCCCACTGCATTTGAGCATTCTCATAAACTGAAACCTTTTTAGACCAGTCATGCCAAGTGTTTGGTTGCTGCCCAAACTGCCAAAACATTTCAGGCCCAAACCCATCAGAAGGCCAACTAGATCCGTCACAGCCAACAGCGTGCTGCTGAAGCTCCCCAGCAGACTGAGGTGTGAATACAGTCTTAGCGAGACAGATGAGACTTTATG
The DNA here is from genome assembly GCA_025379985.1 of Phyllomedusa bahiana. NCBI lineage: Eukaryota > Metazoa > Chordata > Amphibia > Anura > Hylidae > Phyllomedusa > Phyllomedusa bahiana. The sequence continues at coordinate 13,007 of JAODAL010015464.1, forward strand.
GGATATGTTGGCTTTATAACAGAAACAAACAAAGTTTTTAATTACACACTAACAGTTAGATGAAATAAACCCATCTGAAGCCGGGAAATTCTGCTGGTTTACATATCTAATTGACCTAATAGATAATGAGCTTGACCCAGACTCAATCTTCTGAAAGATGGTTCCTTTCATGATCAGTACCAGTTGGTGCTGCTGATCATAAATCTCATGTCATCCACTTTTCTGTTCCCCAGTTGGATTTGGGGTGCGCTCTCCTTGTGTTCAGGTTCAGGAGGAATCTGTGATTCTTCCGTCTTTGCAGTATCACCTTTGCTTTTCTCATCTGTTGATCTTGGCCCGGTTTTGCCTGTGTGAGTCATCTCTTTATCTTCTTCCATTGTCTATTAGAACAGAGCCACAAATAGAAATAATATAACTACAACCTGTAGAGCTATTAATAAAGAAAAATGTTTTCCAGATTAAGTGGACATAATAGGTGACTGCATTATGGCTACAACACCTGGATCCTGGTGGTTTTCCTGGACTGACCTTAAATGGGTTTTGCCACGATGTAATGTTGACGTGGTATCCTCCAAAATGGGTATTTAATCACTTTTCTAAATATATGTGATTACAAAAAGTGAAGCCTGTGAGAGCTACAGCATTTCTCAATCCCCTTTAGTTACCTGAAAGCTTCCACTAGACACGACCTAGGAGCTGACAGGCCGTGCTGTGAAACACTTCTTATCTGATGACAGGGAAAATGAATGAGCTTCAAGGGGCTGGGTAGAAAGTGCAGTCTATGAGGCTGTGTCTGTGTCTGCCGTGTCTGCACTATTGCAATGTCATTATTTTAGTTACGTTTTGAGCAGCTCTCTTCTTCCTCACTCCTTGCTCACCCCCTCCCTCTCAGCCCTGCTGCTTTCATGACTCAGCCTGATTTGTTGACATTATCCCTGTGCTGATAAGGAGGTAAGTAACTTGCGTCCTGGCAACTCCCCTTTAAGGAGCTTGCACCACGAACAACATAGGACAGGTGATAAATGTATGAGCACGAGGGCCACCACCAATCACAAGAACGGGGTCCTAGGTGCCCCGTTTCAGCATGTGAACTTGCATGCTACTACTCCATTTTAAAGTATGGAACTGCCTAACAGAGGATGAAAACGGCACTTGGCTATCTTCCTCAGTCCTATAGAGCTAAATGATGCTCCATTCAAACTGGAGATTTGGGACCCTGTTCTCATAATCATTGATGTTCCAGTGCTCAGATCCCGAGCAATTATTTAAGTCAGGGGTTGGCAATTATTTTTCCCATGGGGCCACATGAGAAATTGGAATAGTTTTAGAGGGCCAAACTAATATTTAACTCAGTTCTAACTAATACCCATACACTATAGACCCCGGAGTCGATTGCTAAGCTCTTGTCAATCGACTTGAGGCCTTGACAACCAGCTTAACGACTGTTAGCGACTTCACAATGCAGTAAGTTATATGTCCCCCAGTATATGTAATAGGGACCCCCAGTAAGTAGATATATAGCTTATAGGTCCCCCAGTAGGTATATAGGTAGGTTATAGGTCCCCTAGCAGGTATATAGGCGGGTATATAGGTCCCCCAGTAGGTATATAGGCAGGTTATATGTCCCCCAGCAGGTATATAGGTCCCCCCGTAGGTATATAGGCAGGTTATATGACTCCCAACAGGTATATAGGTCACCCAGTAAGTATATAGGCAGGTTATATGTCCCCCAGCAGGTATATAGGTCCCCCAGTAGATGTATAGTCAGGTTATATGTCCCCCAGCAGGTAGAGAGGGCTAATTAAAAATAAAAATCTAACAGTACTCACCTTTCTCTCGCTTCCTGTAGCTCCCGCTGTTCTCAGTCTTCTTCCTGTACAGCACAGGCGGCATGAGAGTGTCATTATGCTGACTGAGCGGCCCGATGACGTCACGCCGCCTGTGCTGTGTACTCTGGTGAGCCGCAAGCCTGCTTGCAGCTCACCAGAGTACTCTGCGGAGTGGAGAGCTTTCAATCTCTGCTCTGCAGAAAGCCTGCAACTGTATGCGCTTCCAGAGGACACACATGCAGTTAGTCCCACTGCCAATCGCTAAGGTCCTAAGCCAATAGCTTAGTGACCGTTATTGACTTGGGACCTTAACGGTTAGCAGATGGCGGCGGCATCAGGGACTACTGAGTTGCGTGTAATGTCGGGAAATCTCACTCGGGGCGGTCAGAGCTAGTTAGAGGGTTGGATGTGGCCCGTACAATGCCCAGGTCTGGTTTAGGTGATATATTTTATTTTGGTCTTGGTCAATCCTCTTTAAAGAGAACCCGTCACATAGATTATGCCCCTCTTGCTGAGGACAGCACAAGCTAGTGTCAGACCTGCAGTGTCCAGCGCCGTGTCCCTTATTCTGTAAGATGCTGTAGTTTTCGTGTATTTAATGCTCAAATCTGCAGTTTTCGGCCAGAGTCAGTTTTTTTTCAAACCCCGCCCATCTGAGGCTAGCCCGCCCACCTCAACTGATAAACCTATTACTTTGAATAGGTAGAAACATGTGAATAACTGTCAGTGGGTGGGGCTAGCCTTTGGTGGGCGGGGCTAACACCTACTCATGAATACGATTTGAAGGGTAAATGCTCTAAAACTGCTGCATCTTACAGAATAAGGGGCACAGGGCTGGGAACAGCAGGTCTGTCACTAACTTGTGCTGCCCTCAGCAAGGGGGGTATAACCTATGTGACAGGTTCCTCCCCTTTAATTCACATTAGAATCCTGTGGGATCTAAGTTCTAGTCTATAGAACTGTGGGTGTCCACTTCTTGTGGCTGTAATATGGACACTAAAATGCAGCCACCTGAATGAGGCTTAAACCCGTGACAATGGCCTTCTGTCTTTTGACAGCAGGCAGTGCAGGTCCTCGGTAAGCAGCAGCAAAATATATGGGGATATCCCAATGATCATAATAACCTAAATAATTAGTTTAACAGGTTATTTAGGCAAACATGGAAACATTTGGGTGCTCATTAAGACCTTTTCAAACTACTCATTAATTGGTTAACAGTCTAGAATGTGTTGTATTCTGTTAGATAATACTGGACCCTATTTATCAAAACTGTCTATCATTAAAGGGGTTATGCCACCATGTAATGTTGACGTGGGAACCTCCAAAATGGGTATTTAATCACTTTTCTAAATATATGTGATTAAAAAAAGTGAAAACTCTGAGAGCTACAGCATTTCTCAACCCCCTTGGTTACCACAAAGCTTCCCCAGGAGCTGAAAGGCCGCGCTTGCGTGAATCACTTCTTATCTGATGACAGGCAGAATGAATGGTCTTTTAAGGCACCGGGTAGCAATATGTTTTCTTTTGTATACAGAATAACTAGCTGTAGTGTTATTAGATCCCTGCTTTATCTGATGAAGAAGCTTTCAATCTGCTGTGTAGAATAGGTGTTCTCTTTTGTATACAAATTCAAAAAGTTATAGTTTGATTTTTTGATGAACATGTCACGGGAAACCCGTTATGCAGGCTCTGGCTTGGCTTTTGGGGTATGTTTGTGTGCGTCTCTTAGTCGTGATTTTTTTTAATTTTTACAAAAGCTGTTTGCAGAAAAGGTTTTTCCTGACGTCCCGGTTTGAGGCTCTGTTCTTGCTGTATGAACCCACTGTTTTCTTTTTTATTATTTCCCTTTAAGTTTTGGGGCGCTCCCTTTGGTTTCCTCATCCCCCCCCCCCTCCTCCCACTGCAGCTTCATGACTCAGTGTGTTTTGTTGACATCTTGTTCATATTTTAAAACAAAGGGGCGGGTTTTTGGGGTTTGGTGGAAAAACCCCCTTTTAAAGCCCTTTGATCAAAATAAAAAATTTTTAATGTAACTTATTTAGTTCATTATTCGGGATTTGATTACATGCTTGTTTTGATTTTTTCATTTATGAAACTTGCATTATTTGGTGGGGAAACCCGAAACATCTGTTTTTTTTACTTTGTGCTCCTATTTGTAATATTATTTTCTTAAAATAAAATTTTCGTTTTTTGAATGTGAAAAAAAGATTTTTGTTTGTTGCCCATAGAAAACCCCAACCAGGGGCCCAAGATTCCTTTTTTTTAAATGTGCTTTTAGCGGGCCCAATTGGTTGTATGGATAAAAAAGGACAGTTTTACATAAGACATTTTTAAAAAAATTTGAGGTCCCCCCGTGTTCCATCTTTACATGCTTCATGAATTCGAAGGTTTTTTGGTTTCCCATATGGAGGCACAAAAGGGCCGCAGGCCTGTGGGGACTCAAAGTGCTTCCATACAGAGTGTAGGCACGAAACCCTTTCCCCATTTTGTTTCCAGCTGCTTGTTTTTTTTCTTTTAAAAAAGTAGTTTTGGCCCAGATTCACCCCAAACTTCTGCAAAAAAAATTAGCAATGGGAAGCCAGACAAATGAATTATTCACATAAAACATTTGCATTATTTCTGTTAGTATTAAGCGTGAAGTGCGCTGAAAATTGTGCACTGCAATCCAAGCCCCAAAGGGTGCTTTATAAAAATTACTTTGGTTGTATCTTAAAACCAAAAAAGCCCTAAAAAAAAGCCCCCACCCACCGTTCCCCTATAGACACCAGAATTTTAAGCCCTGTCATGCATTTTTTCCTTGGGTTTTTAAAGGGGGCCGGCTGACATCACAAAACACCCCAATATTACCGAAAACCCAAGGGGGTTAAGGGCGCAAAAATTTTTTTCAGTGCTTTAAAAGGGGAAACTACACCTAAAAAGTCTCTCCATCAGCCCAATGATTCTCATCTAAAGGCCCTCATTTCCCAAATGTGTTTGCCCTAAAAATTTGTTTTGGGAAATACCCCCAAAGTGGTGCAATTTTGACGCAGGGGCCCAACATGTATAAAAAACTGATAGGTCAAAAAATAAACTTTTTTTGCCCAAAAAAAATTAAAATCGAGCACAACTTTCATTTCATAAAAGTGCTCGGGAAAAAAATGAAAGGAGCGCATTTGATTGGTTGCTATGGGCAAAAAAAGTGATTTTTTAGACCTAGACGTTTTTTTTTAATGTGGCCCCATTATTGCGGACAATTTATTATAGGCTTGAGGTACTTTCTGCACACTGCTTGACATGGGTGTGTGGTTTAGCGAAAAGCAGCTTTGGCTTCACGGGAAGCGGGCATGACCAAGATTTATCACGCTGTGACAAAATCTGTGACAAAAATCCACCAAAATTCTAGCACAGAAAGGCCAAAAAGTATCTAAAAATTAGGCAAGTCTAAGGGTATGTTCACACGACAGATTCAGGGGCCGATTCTGGGGCGGATTCAGTGCTGAATCCCCTCAGAATCAGGCCAATTTCGACTGTAATCAGACTTCTTTTATCTCTATGGAAAATTCAGGCACACTGATTTCTTCCCCCAAAAATTTTTCTTTTAACTTTTGAAAAAGTTTTCACATAAATTTCTTTGGGCAAATTTCCCTTGTGCCTCAATTATTTTTTTAAAAGGGACAAAAAATTCTGCCTCGGAAACCCCAAAACCCAATGTATCCTCATATGAAGCCTACACTTACAGCCAGTCTATTTTCCGACAAGGATACAACGCGTTTCGGCAGGGAACCATTTTTTAAAAGTAGCTAAAAGTTGCAAAATTTTGTCAATCACCCCTGAGCCACTAGGGATAATCCAGTGCATTTTTAGACTCCCTGTCAATGTTCCGTCTTGAGATGGTGCCACATGGCCCTACCCCTTTCACCAGGGATAATTCAAGAATTCCATTTTACTGTAATGAATTCTGCACTGAAAATCTGTAATAACTGCACCACCTAAACGTAGCCTTAGGCTGGTTTCAAACAATTCTAACACATATAATGGTTGGTCTAATAACTAGAAACAGGAGCAAATATCCTGTAAAATATGCGCCTCTATTACACTCATATAAAACTGGCATTAGGCGATTTTTATCCCCTGTTTAAAGGCGGTTCACATTGCAGCAGTTTCTGTTTCTGTGAAAGTTTTTTTCCCTAATTTCTGCAGTTCTGCAATGTGGTTATTGATGATGGTGTTTTCACAGGTGAAACATGTTGAAAAACTTGACAAAATTTATAAACCCCAGAAACCAAAAGGTTTAAACTGCAAAAACCCCAAAAAAAGTTTTTGGAAAATATGTGTGGCAAAACCCCAAAAAAGCTATTGGGGGAACTAAATCAAAGGGGGGGGTTCAACCCACGCTAATCCCCTAAGGATTTCCAGGGAAAAAAGCGGGTTTAATTTAGAAGACGTATGTTTGCTTTTATTTCCCTGGCAGTATACACTTATTTTACAGATCTCAATAGCAAGGCTACGTTTGCTCTGTTATCCTTGGTGGGGGTTTCTGGGTGCATCACAGTATCCAAATTTTTTGGGGGACACACCCTAAGGCCCGTTCACACGGTTTTTTCGGAAAAGGGGTTTTTGCCCCCGTATTTTCCCCAAAAATTTTAAAACCGTTTCCAAAAAACAGTTTGTAATAAGTGGCGGCCAAATTTTAAAATTGGTTTTTAAAGGGGAAAAACGTGTCATCGTTCGAAGGGCAAGTATTTCCGTGCCGTATTGCCGCCGCGGATTTGCGGCCGCAAAACGGCCGGAAAAACAATTAGCCTGTCAACTATTGTGCCGGATTTCGCAACAGATTCACCCCATATAATGAATGGGGATTGTAAATCCGTTGCGAAATACGTGCCACACTTAGTGAGAAACTGATTTGCAACTGATTTCGGAACGTATTTACGATCGGAAATCCAACGTAAATACGTTCTTAAATAAGCGGTGTGAACATAGCCTAATACTTAGTGTAAACCTAGGGTATGTTCATTGAGGATTTGAAACTCATAGCGGAAAAAATCCACTATATAAACTATATTGCAAATTTCCTATTCATATGAAATCTATACCATAGTTCATATATTCAAATCCATGATGTTGAAAGAAAAGAAGTGATATCACTTTTTTTTATGTCACTTTGTTGGATAGCTGAAATATGGATTAGCCCCATTGAAATTGGGCTAAAACGTGTCATAAAAAATCTGCATTCTAAAGTCCAGATCTTAAATGTGAGTGGAATTGTGTGGTTTTAGACAGAGATTCTGAGAATATCTGCATATGTCGGATTTTTCTGTGTGGAGAAATGACTTGTGAGCATACCCTTTCCATCCTGGTGGCCGGCCCGTTCATCCCTGCTTCACAGTGAACGTCCACTGTGCAGCCGGGATGTATGGGCTGGCCACCGGGACAGAACGGGAGCGTCACTGAGGTGAGTATACTTCTTTTTTTCTATTTTTAATCATATCCCAGCAGACCAACAAGTCCCGGACAACTCCTTTAAATAGTGTTACCAAATATATGTTCCATACATATGCCACGGTTGCATTCATTAGCCTATGACTACAATTTTTAAAGAATAAAAAACAGTACACAAATGAAAGGGTATGTCTATATGGCAAAGGTTAACACTCGGTTTTTCAGTTGGTTTTCTGATTTAGAAACCATAACAGACAGAGAGAAGTGTAGGTCTGTGAATCATAGGTTTATATGATTTAGAGCAGGATTTGTGAGTACAAATCAGAGTAAATCCTTATAGGCCTCCTTAAAAAGATGTTCCTACAAAAGCACTTCTGCATGGAGGTCGGCTCAAAGCTAATTGTGAGCCAATCGTTTTACAGAATGAGATGGGTGGAACTTGCGGCCTTTCTCCCCATTCATTTCTAAGGGAGTTCTAAATGTAGCGAGTGAGTAGAGTGAGTGTTCTCTGCTACATTCAAAACACCCATAGAAATAAATGACGAGGACGGCTGGAAGCACTTCTCATTCTGTAACACAGTTGGCTCGTAGCTAGCTATAGTACAACCTGTAATGTGGGAGTGCCTTTGCGGGAACACCCCATGAAGTGATAGTAAAAGTCCTGTTTGCCCCACCCACGCAGAGTAATTGACAACTTTCCATGTATTAGTAGACCCCCTGACGACTCTGGGCGGTGAAATGCACATTGGGGTCTGTGTCTCATATCTTGGTCTCTATGCATATTCTCTTATATTGACCTCTCATTATGGAGGGTGTTATTTCTGGATGGTGATTTTCTGATTCCTATTATGTCTTTTGCCTCTTTATTTTCCTTTTAGCTATTTTGGGTGTTTAATTGTGCATTTATCATTACTTTGGGTCATACAGTTCGATCTGAGGTCGTGTCCATTGTGCCACTATTTATAGTTTTACGGTATTTTTGTCCAATTTTATTTTTTGTATCTATTGCAATAAAGCATATTTTTATGATAGGTCCTTTTTGTTTTTTAGTGTTATGTATTAGTGTATGCACACAGCAAACTAGCAATCTCTATATGTAGGTGGAGTTATCCAGACTTTCACTGCTTTTCACTCAGACATTTAAGGCCACATGTATGAAAACTGTTGAGGTCTAAAATTCACTTTGTTGTCCATAGTAACCAATCAGAGCGCCCTTTTCACTTCATACCGGGCTCTGGAAAAATTAGAGGGATGCCCCAATTGGTTGCTATGGGCAACAAAGTGAATTTCAGACCGTTTTCATACATTTGTCCCTTAGCATTCAATCATATAAATCTATGTAGCACAGAGATCAGCCTTTCCTCCTCTATCATATTCTGCTATTATGGTATCCTGAACATAGAGGCCAATAAATCTAGCGTGATCGGCTATTTTGGCCCAAAAATTAACATCATGATTTGATTTCTAGGGAGCAAAGATGGGATTTTTAAACTAGTGTCTGTGTGTTTTAGAAAGGTTTTGAGTACTTAAATTTTTTTTTCATACAGTCTGCACAATAATAGTGTAAGAAATAAGAGCCTTTAATCAGAGAAAGACTATGTTGTATCTGATATAATATAAAGTATTTCATTTGTGGGAGTCATAGTCACATGTTGATTGCATGTCTGAGTAGAAGGTAACTTTATTAGAATGCAAAGTCTCCCCGGCTACACTGATTTTCAAATCAAAAGGTCTTGGAAAGTTACAGATATCTCTGAACAATAGATACCCACTGTGCAAAAACAAGGTGTAAATGAAGTATGCATAGTATGCTAAATTGCCAGATTAGGAGCGGCACCAACATTCTTTCTGTATGTATGTTTCAATGTAGCACAATCTGATCAACAAAACTTTTCATTGACCATGAAGGTTGGACAGAGGGGGGGCTCAGGTCAAGATAAAAAGTATAAAAGACACAAGCATGGGAACTTAGGGGAGAGACACTGGAAAGCACCTTTGGAGGGGAAGTAAGACCCATACTAGGATAAACCTGAAGGAATTTACAGGAATCACTGGAGGAAGAGAGGCTGACTGGAGACAGAAATCTAAGTGTGTGAAGTGTAAGGTAAATATAACATTAGGTGACTGCAAGACATTATAATTGTTGTTGTTATTTGGTGTAAAGTAAACGTATCTTTGTTGGTTATAGTTATTGTTTCCTTCTGTTTCAATATAATACATTAGAGCTGTCACCAGGCTTGGACTAGCCCACAGGGCCACAGACCCGAGCATAGCAGATCTGGAGTTGCTTTTCAACTGCATATGCAAGGCAGAGACAAAGAGACAAAAATAAGAGGCAGAGCATACGGCTAGGTCTACACAGCACAGGATTTAGTTGTTTTTTCAGCAGATTCAGTATTTTGAATTACCTGAAAACCATCTGTAACCTGCTCTGTGTGGCCCTCAATAGAAAATCTGTGCTGTAGTCTACACAGCATGGATTTTTTACTGAGGTTTTCCTAATCCGAAAACGGACCGGTGAAGTATAGTCAGACCGATGTCGGATTCCCGCAGCCCAAATGTACTGGGCCGCTGGGAATCTGAAATCCGATCACCGTTTTTTTGCGCAAAAAACACACAAAAAAAAGCCGTTGTGGTCAAGCAAAGTGAAAATGCCGTCAGATTTTGGATGGCTTTTTCACTTTGTTGTGTGGATCTAACCTAAGAGGCATGTACAGTCATGTATAGTAGCTCAAGGTTGGCCCCCCAAAATTAGCTCCAGTGCTGAGTCCCAGAATCCACTCCATCAGAGGGCCCTAGGCACCCCGGTCCAATACTGATGGTAATTTTTCAAATTATACAATTTTTATACACTCATTCTTGTATACATTTATTGCACCTAAGGCTATGTTCACACGATGTACTGCAGTGCCCCATTGACATTCATTACTCGCGGCGCGTATTCGTACAATACGATCGCAATCCGTAGTTCTCTATGAGAACTATGGATTCCAGTAATTTCGGCGCGCATCACGCTTGTATTAGAGCGCAAATACGCAGCGAAATGCGTGCCAAAATTACCCCGTGTGAACATACCCTAACCTTCAAATCTAAGGCTAGGTTCACATCTGTGAACATGTATTTTTTCAAATAAAATGACGGTCACCACGACTGATCTTATTGTAGTCAATAGGGTCCATCGGGTGCTGTAGGTGTCCATTATTTAACGGATCCTCTGCAGATATGAATCTAGGCTCAGGGGGAAGCCGTCTCATCCAAACTCACTCCATTGTATGCTGAAATCAGCAGTGTAGTGGAAGGAAATGTACATATAGACTGCAATTATTGTCTTGGAACAAGAAGTCTGCTCTTATGTGGATGCATTTTCTATCACAGTCACCTGGAGCTGTGTAACCACTAGTATATGTATACTTTGAGACTAGTATATCTACAGGGTGGGCCATTTATATGGATACACCTAAATAAAATGGGAGTGGTTGGTGATATCAACTTCCTGTTTGTGGGACATTAATATATTGGAGGAGGAAAACTTTTCAAGATCGGTGTTGACCATGTTGGCCATTTTGAAGTCGGCCATTTTGGATCCAACTTTATTTTTCCCAATAGGAAGAGGGTCATGTAACACATCAAACTTATTGAGAATTTTACAAGAAAAACAATGGTGTGCTTGGTTTTAACGTAACTTTATTCTTTCATTAGTTATTTACAAGTTTATGACCACTTATAACCTTGACCTTGCTGAATGAAGCTAGGACAGCCACTGATGTTTCTTCATTTGTGACAGTTTGTGACAGTCTCGTAGGGTGTCTTGCACAGAAATCTGCTGCAATGACCCGGGTACTGCGTTCACCAGACATCAACACAATTTCTATCCGCTCCTCCCGTGCAACATGTCAATGGCTGTAAACAAAGAGAAACTTGTAAATAACCCATGAAGGAATAAGCACACCATTGTTTTTCTTGTGAAATTCTCAATAAGTTTGATATGTTACATGACCCTCTTCCCATTGGAAAAGATAAAGTTGGATCCCAAATGGCCGACTTCAAAATGGCCGCCATGGTCAACAGCCATCTTGAAAAGTTTTCCCCTCCCCTATACTAATGTGCCCAAACAGGAAGTTGATATCACCAACCATTCCCATTTTATTTAGGTGTATCCATATAAATGGCCCACCTGTAATATATAATATAATATATATATATAATATATTTATAATATATTATATATATATATATTATATATAAATACTAGTAGATACTTACAATAAGACTATACTCACCGTTCATTGTGCTTTTAGGCAACAATATGTTATAGATAAAACTAACCCCTTCTACAAGGAATCAAATGATGAGTACCAGTTCAAAAACTCCTCAATATCTAAGACCCTTTTCCAATAAAAGGCCAATATAAAATGTAAGAGACATGATATAATTTCTCTAATATTTTCTAACCAATTTACCAAAGTGAAAATAGGATCACTCAGTGTTACACAATCTTACCATCAGGTTAAATCTCTTGTGACACGTATCTGTCAATATTAGATAATGTCTGACAGGACTGTCTGATGTAACCTCTCCCAAGGTAATTCTGGGGTTGGGCAAATGTAAAATAGATCATGTTGTGTTCTCTCTCAGTTCATCATGTGTCAAATATGTGAATGCATTAGACTATGTCTACACAGCACAGGTTTTCCATCGGATTTTCAGTGGTTTTAGTATTTTGAAACTGCTGAAAATCCGACGGTACACTGTGTTGCATAGACAGCAATAAAAAACCCGTGCTGACACGTTAAAAATACGGCGGAATATGCAACATGTTTTATCTTCCACCGGATTCCGCTTGGATTTGCCATCAGCTCCGTACATTCAATGTATGGGACCGACGGCAATTCAGAAAACCGACTGTGGCTTTTGTGCGAATCTGCGCCAAAAACCGCAGTCCTGCTGCGGTCCGGCAGTGCCAAAATGCCGTCGGATTTCTGACGCTATTTTGTCATATTCTGTGTAGACCTAACCTTAGGAGGAAGTTTTTCCGGTGTAAAAAAAGTCACAACATTTTGTGATTCCTCGATTCTTTCTTAGGCCTCGTTCACACGGCTTATTTTGCCGCGGATTGGCGCCGTACTGCGCGCCGGATTTGCGCTGCAGTACGGCGCCAATCCGTCGGAGTCATTACGGTAATCCACTGCTCTCATAGAGAACAGTGGATTCCGTTGCTCCTGCCCGCTCGGCGAATTCGCCGGGCGGGGAGAAAGTGACATGCACATTATCCAGGCGCAATACGCGCCGATGGATAATGCAAGTCTATGGGCCGGGGAGCGCGCCCCGCCGCTCCGGCCCCGTCCCCATCCCGCCCCTTATTCACGGCGGATTTGTGAGCCGGATTGCGCTCACAAATCCGTCGGGAATAAGCCGTGTGAACACGGCCTTACTGTGTCAACAAAGGGTGTGGTATACAAATAGCAGTATGATGGTAGTATGTTACTGTGACCGGAGCCAGTGAAGAGGATGTGAGTAGATCCTGCTCTTTGTGAGCCACCTTATAACTGCGCTTTTTTTTCATATGAGTGTTTTGCATCGTTTATAAAGCAACAAGAGAATGCAAATTATGTGAAGGTTCTTCCTGCGTACTTTCTAATATTTTATTCTGGTGAAATGATGTCTGTCTTTTTTTTTGCATTATGAAACTGTTATGACACAATTCTGTTTAAACTTCTGACACTGCAACTAAGAGACATCCCGCCTGCACCATTGCAATATGTGTCCAGTATTTCAGCCTCTGTTCACACATGGGTTATTGGAGGATACACCTATCTGACTGCCTTACCAAACAGCTATCCAGTTTTCTGACCACCAATGTTATAGATTCATGCACACAAGTGAATTATGGCTACAAGTTACTATGCTACAGGGGAGCAGAGGAAACCCCTACTCAGCCCCTAGGCATGGCAGGTCTGGGGCTGCTTTTCAGAAAGCAAAGAAGAGAAGGAGAGAGGCAGAAAGCAAGTCATATGCAGTCATGTACAGTAGCCGTAGAATGGACCCCAAGGATTAGTCCCACTGGTGGGCCTCAATAAACCACTCTACTGACGAGCCCCAAGAATCAGCTCTACCGGCAGGCCCCAAAAATCAGTTTCACTGCCTTGCCCCAGGAATCAACTGCATTGATGAGCCCCAAGAATCAGATCCACTGGTGGGGCCCAATAATCAACTCCACTAATGTCTACATGGCAAGTGTCAAAAATCTGTCCAAAATCCAACGGCATTTTGACAGGACAGCGGTTTTTGGTGCAGATTTGCGCAAAAGCCACAGTCGGTTTTCGGCTTTGCCAACGGCAATTCCCGGCAGAATGCGGCAGACTTTAAAACATGTTGTATATTCCGCTGGATTTAAAACCCGACGGTAAAAAGTTAGTGCTGTATAGACTACAGCACGGATTTTTCATTGCTGTCTATGCGGCACAGTGCACCATCAGATTTATACTGAATCTGGAAAAATCTGAAGTAAAGCTATGCCATGTAGACATAGCCTAAGAAGCCCATCTCCAACGTGCAATAAGATGAATGCACATAGGACAGATTTACCAAAGCAAATCCACAGGTGAATCTGAACGTAAAAATTTTGCAATAGATTATACGGATATTGGTGCAATTTTGGGCAGTGGATTTTAAACTATTTACCTCAAAAGGGTAAAATTTGCTATAAATCTGAAATTAAAATTGACATGCTACAGATTGAAATCTCCACACTACAGGTCAATTTCTGTGTGGAAAACTACTGCCACATTTGTAAAATGCCATCTACATAGCTGGTACTGTAACTTGCTGCAGATTTTCTATCTGCAAACCCCTGCACCAAATCTGCAGCAAATCTGTTCCATGTGCATTCTCTAGTATGGTTCTAAAACGAACAGAGCAAAGCAGAGCAGTGGATTACTGCATACAAATCTCTGGGATTCCAGGAAAGGTGGGACACTACGGACAGATAAATATTCACAAGCTTTGCCTGTCCTGAAATAATTGCTATTGATGGCAGGCATCCTGGGGTGGGACCTTGTTCCTAGTTTTGCTATAATGCCCTAGAATAATTCATGAGTAGAATAAAAAGGATAGCAGTCTTCTATATTAATAATTTTCTATTTTTGAGACTGCTGTTTGCTGATTACTCTTCAACTGATGAGTCAGAGGCCATTTTATGATTACATCTGTTTATTGACTTAGTACTGATGTTCATGTGTCTGTACAAATGTAACCTCTAAAGAGCATTTCCACCTAGAATACAAAAATTACAGTTAAAAGGGCCGTCCAATTCATTTTTTAAATTTTTTTTCCAGCTACTTCTGCCTTTTAACATAGGAAAAAAGAATACCTTACCTCTCCTCTCACCTGGGATCCAGCGCTGCGCCACCCTCACTTTCTGCTGGTCTTCTGTTTACTTCCTGTCCTCCTCCAAACAGGGATGTCACCGTTGATTAGCTGCAGCGGTCACGTGCCGGTGCCTGATGTCACCATTCAGTGCGTTCACTTTCAAACCGTGACTCCAGGCGATGGCACATGACCTATATAGCCAATCAGCAGCTGCAGCTGTGATGTCCCATAAGCAAGAAGATAGGAAGTAAACAGGAGCCTGGCGGAGATTAAAGATGAGGCGTGAGGTGTGTATAAGTTTCTTTTATTTTTAAAGAACATTAGGGAGATAGTTTTAAAACATTATCTGGAAGACCCCTTTAAATGGGTTGTCTCATCTCAAAGTTTCATAGGATGCATGAATGAAATAATGCTGCTTTGCTCTGTCACTTCCTGGTCAAGCTGTCTAATTAGCATATGAGCCTTATTCGACTTCTTGCTTTAGTCTAGATTAAATAAATTACCTTCTCTGAGGTCTGGAGAAGCTTCTGAGCTAATGTAAACAGTAATTACTGTCTTTTGTATGAAAGATCAAATAACACACAAGCTCTCACTGCTGGCAGTGACCTGTGTGATGACGTCACTCCCTGCTATCAGATAGAACAAACAGCAGGGGATAAGGAGTACACATGTCGGTCACTAGAGAAACCTGAGAGCCCTGAGAAGGTGATAAAATCATTTGTAGCTCCATAACAAAAAAGATGACAAAGCAATAATTTGGAAAACGTCTTCATTTAGTGTTCCCCACATTTTGAAACTATTCTTTGTAGTGAGACAACCCCTTTAAGCCCTTGGCTTCTCTTTTTCTCTCAAATTGTTAGAATTTCTTAATGGTAGTTTATTGTGTCCCACTTACATGGCACAATTTTATTTATCCTCCAAGCTATAATCCCCAGTGTTTGAAACTGTTCCGATCCTTGAAACACAAAAATAAACATTTACTGCCTTCCAGGTCTAGTATGTATAAGGACATTTGCAAATATGGATTCAGTTGTACACTTGTAGATTTCTATATAAAAAAGTCGGATAATAATTATTGACATAAAAAACACCATATTTATTCCATATCAGCTATAATGAACTAGTAATGAACCTCATAGTTTTTAAAGAGGACCTGTGACATCTCCTGACATGTCTATTTTAGTTGATCCTTTTTTAGTAAATGACAATTCTGGAGCATCTTCTCTTATAACTCTTGCTGTGCTTTTCATCTGTTGTTCCTTCTTGAAATGTATTCCTGAATCTGTCAGCTGGGTGTTACTATTCTAGTCTTCAAAGGGGTGTGTCCCTGCACACACTTAGGCCTGGTTCGCATACCTGTGGGCGTTGCTATACGCCTGCTGTTGAAAGTATGTGCTATGATTTTAACGTATGTGCGGGGCGTATTTAGGGCGCATTGCAGCACAATTATGTCCCGCAAATACACCGTGTGAACATACCTTGTTAGCACTGATTGGACAATATCAGACTATGCAGGGACACACACAACCCCAACTGGTAGCACCCAGCTGACATATTCAGTAATACATTTCAATGAGGGATAACAATCGAACAGCACCACAAGTTTCAAAGACAGCACAAGTATTACTTAAAACAAACATGTCAGGAAATATCATTTATTAAGGGTTTCTCCAGTCCATGTCTGCTGGTTGAAGAGGGGCTACAAGAGCAAAAAAAACCCTTTAAACACCTTTTGTTCCACTGTCACTGCTGCGCCCCTTGCTGCCTGTATATGACGTCGTGAGCAGCAATCATGTGGAACTGCAGCCAATCACAGGCCTCCGCAGTCATGTGTCATTTATAGGAGGAAGCTGCTGAGGCCTATGATTGGCTGCAGGGTCATGTGAACAATGAACGTGCCCTGGGGCATTTTTTTCAAAAAAAAACAACCCCTGTACCCCAAAAACACAATAACCCCAGAAAGGAACTAAGGGGGTTTTTAAAAGGGGGACCCGGAATTTCATGTTTTTTATTTTTTTGGGGGGGGTTTTTTTTAAAAATGGGACAATTTGGTTCAAAACCCTTTCCCCCCTTTTCCCCCCTGGCCCCCCGGGGTTTTCCCCCAAAGTTGGGTTTCTTCTTGGAAAGAATTTCCTAACAGGGGTTTTTGGGGGTTTTTTTACAAAGGGGTTTTCCCTTTTAAAAATTTTGGGTTGCCTAAAAATTTGGGGGTTCTTTGGAAAAAAGTTTTTTAAAAATTTTTGTGCTAAAATTTTTTGCCCCGGGGGTATTTTTGGGGGCCCCTTCACCCCAATTTTCCCGTTAAAAGGGGGTTGAGAATCCATTGGGGTTTTTTCGGGGGTTTTTAATTTTAGACCCCAGGGGCCACACAAAATGGGCCCCAAATAAAATTTGTAAAAATTTTAAGAGGGAAAAACCCCCAAAAACCGAAAGGGGCCCCCAAGGGGGGGTTCCAAAAAGACCGGGGACTTTTTACTTTTAAAACCCAAAAAATTTTGGGGAAAAACAAAATTTTAAAAAGGGTTTCTACACCATTTCTTGGTTTAAAAGGGTTTAAAATTTTTAAAAAAAAAAAAGTTTAAAATTTTTAAATTCCCTTCCATTTGCTTTAAATTTTTGTGAAAAAACCCAAATTTTTAAAAACCTTTCAGTCCAAATTTTTAAAGGGGGGGGAGCAGTCGGGTCATTTTTGGGGGAATCTAACTAAGGCTGCAGGGAAAAGGGGTTAAAAAAAGTGTCTTGGGGAAATTTTTTTAAAAATTTTTCTTTTAATTTTTTAAGGGCCCCCCCGTTAAAAAAAAAGGGGGATTTAAAAATTTGGAAAAAAAGAAAGGGAGTTATTTAAAAATTTTTAGGGGAACAAAAGGGTTTTAAAAAGGAAATTTTAAGGGTTTAAAAAAAGGTTTTTTAAATTTTTTGATTTTTTTAATTTTACAAAATAATTAAAAATTTTGGGGTTTTTAAATTTTAAAAAAACTGGTTAGAGAAAATTTTGCCAAAGGCAAAAATTTTAAAAAGTTATTTCCCTCCCGTGGATTTCAAAAGAAAAAAGGGGGGCCCGTGGGAAATTGGGGAAAAGGGGGGAAAAGGTGAATTAATTTTTTTCTACTTTAGCTCCTCCTTGGTGAGCAGATACATTTTTTAATAGAATGTATAACCCCTGTAGGGTGGGTTGCGGATATTTCAAACTGTATCATGTTCTACCTTGGGCTTTTGTGCTATTTTCCCTATTCACTTTAGCCATGAAAAGCAGAAGTAAAAAATGTAACTTGTATGTGTTAGTGATACTGTGCCTTTGGTTTTCAATTTAGACAGTTCTGCAAATATCTTCTGGAGCAAGTTCAAAATGCCCCCAGGTTATATAATACGCACATGGGTTTCATTTGGATATTACAGTAATCATCCACACTTCAGAAGCATGCATAATGACGCTATCTAGTCTAAGAACAGGCCATCAATATTTTATCAGTGGGGGTCTGATTCTTAGTAACCCTGCTGATCGACTGATTTACTTGATTAGGGATGCGCTGCATTGCTGCAACCTTGTATCGGTGCTACTAAAAGTAGTGAGATTACAAGTACGAGCACATGAAAACATTGTAGAGGCTGCAGTATTTCCACAGGCACCGGAGCCCTTTCCTTGAACGCTGCAGCCGCTGAGGATAGCCCTTTAATTTTATAAAACTGGATAATCCCTTTACCCGGACACTGCCATCAAAATATCTCCTCACATATTGACAAGGAATTTATAACTATTATATATTTTTTTAATTTCAAAGTTGCTTTTTTTATATAATTTTTTAAAATGTCCCCTATTGACCTGACTTCCTGGTTTGTCTCTGACTTCTCCTCTGTGACCTCTGATACCAGCAGTGAGGATTATTTAACAGTTCATTTCCAGACCCATTAAGGGACTGAGAAGGGTGTTTTTAGCAGGACCTTATACGTGTGAAGAAAGCTGGAACCCAAGTCCCCTTTCCTCTCAAAACAAGATAAATCCATTATATTTTCATGTATTGCTCTTGTCATTGCCCTGTTGTTCTAGTGCACAGGTGTCAAACTGCGGCCCTCCAGCTGTTGGGAAACTACAACTAATAGTTAATGGCATATTGATCGCAATATTGTTCTCTAGACTGGCTTAAATAAAGATTACACTAGAGCAGGGGTGTCAAACTGCGGCCCTCCAGCTGTTGGGAAACTAAAACTCCCATCATGCATTTGTATACTCTATAACAGTGGGCATAATGGGAATTGTAGTTTCCCAACAGCTGGAGGGCCGCAGTTTGACACCCCTGCTCTAGTGTAATCTTTATTTAAGCCAGTCTAGAGAACAATATTGCGATCAATATGCCATTAATTATTATTTGTAAACAGACTTTACTGTTGT
The DNA here is from genome assembly GCA_025379985.1 of Phyllomedusa bahiana. Taxonomy (NCBI): domain Eukaryota; kingdom Metazoa; phylum Chordata; class Amphibia; order Anura; family Hylidae; genus Phyllomedusa; species Phyllomedusa bahiana. Next base: position 32,012 of record JAODAL010015464.1, read on the forward strand.
TGCTGTGAGAAATGCTTATCTGCATGTAGATAAGCATTTCTCACAGCAACAACAGTAAAGTGAATCTATTCTATCCTGCAATTCAGAGTTTTCTCTCTGTATTATCACAGCTGGAGAAGGGCATGAGTTTATATGTAATTTTAAATTGTATAGGACTGCCAAAATAAATAAATACAATTCTTCTAAAAATGTAAACAAAAATTTTTGTTCAGGATTTTTTTTAAACAGAAATACTTCTTTATGATGGAAATGTCCATTTAAGTTGGTTCCTATGAAATTGATCCTGTGTGTATAAATATCTGGTATGTTTATAAAACCTGGAATTAGATTGTGAGCTCCATGGAAAGTCATGAACGGGCCTGTTTGCTGCAGAATAGGTCGGCTGCATCTAAATAATGGGTAATAAATTGAGACAGACCTTTCAAGAACAGCGTTTGTAGGATGCACTGTGTCGGGTCTGCATTTTGTAGACTTAGAAAACAACATGTTAATGTGAATAAAATGAATGGCGTGCTTGTTTCATATATTCTGCTGTTTCAGGAGCTTGAGTACAATTTGTCCAAAGCCAAACAAGCGTTTCTCCTAGATGCTGTCAGGTTACAAATCACCAGTGGAAAACAGACTGGATCAATTAGAAAACGCAGCAAGAATATGTCAGCTTCCCTTCCCCCCCATAACTCTGACATCCTAGGAAATGTATATTGATGTACTGCAATGGAAGCAGAGGGACAGAGGGCAACATTCAGTGAATTAGAATTTGCTGTTCATAATAGAATTGTTCTTCAAAGATTTTTGTATGTAAGATGAATCCCACTTTAGATTTGTTTGCACTTTTCAAGGTCACAATAAAACGTTTAAAGACAACCTGTGACATCTCCTGACAGGTCAGTTTAATAAATACCTCCTTATGAAAAAACAATTCTGGAGCATCTTATAGCTTATATTTTATAACTCTGTGTTGTGCTTTTCCCCTGTTATTCTTTCTAGAAATGTATTACTGAATCTGTCAAATGGGTGTCGCCAATTAGAGGGGTGTCCCCACACAGTCTGACAATGTCCAATCAGTGCAAACAAAGTCAGTGTATGCGGGTACAAGGCCTTTTGGAAATTGGAAGGGTAACACCCATCTGACTGATTCAGTAATACATTTCTAGGAGGAATAACAGATGAACCGCACAACACAGAGTTCTAAGAGAAGATGCTCCAGAATTAGTATTTCACAGGGAACACAAGGATCTACTAAAAATAAACATTTCAGGAATGGGCTCAGGTCTTCTTTAAAAGGGTTTTGCCACGATCTCATTTCATACCTCCTGTATCCAGCTCTTCAGCTCTGTGTGCTTAGAACTGGGCGTGTCTGTTTATGTAAAGAGTTGTGAGTAGCTGAGAAGTAAAGTTTTTTGCCTCCAGGCACAACAGTCCTAGATTCAAATCCCTGCAGGAAAAAAAACTGTGGATTTTCTTTCCTATTTATCAATGCACAGACATCATTGAGATTTCTTTTTTCTTTATTTACACTGTTTGACTAATTACTAAGGAGGATAGAGGACAGGAGTAGAATGACAGCACCTGGGGTTTGAACACTCAGTAGCTGTCTGAGAGGAGAGGTGATGTCTGACCAGGACTCGGGAGCTCTCAGCCCTGGTCGTATCCCCTGGAGATGAGCTGTAAACAATGGATCACTAGAGGAGCAGCTAAAACAAAAACGGTGCAGAATTTTTAATGATAATGAATGGTGAAAATGTTTTTTATTTCATTTGCAAGCTTCCCACGTCAATTTTGCTTCATGGCAAAACCCCTTTAAGCACCATTGTGTTCACTTCAAATTGATGGAAGTTTGTATTATTATAAATTCATGGCCACTATGGGGGAAATGTACAAAGTAATTTATGGCAGTACTCTGGTGTAAAAAAAGTTGTGAATTTGTGCACAAGCAGCATTTGCCCAACAAGTATACTAAAGTTTGTGCCAAAAAGTTGAAGAAATTAAGCCAGAAATCTATTCCAGCTCTCTGGAGGCTTGGAGTTATTTAGACAAGTGCAGAAATACTGAAATATGTGCCAAATTTAATAAAGGGGTTTTGCCACGATGTAATGTTGACGTGGGATCCTCCAAAATGGGTATTTAATCACTTTTCTAAATATTTGTGATTACAAAAATTGCAGCCTGAGAGAGCTACAGGCTGCCTTACCTGCCTTTAGTTACTTAAAAGCTTCTATTAGATATGACCTGACAAGAGCTGCTGGCTGGGCTTACACAGAGAACACCTCTTATCTGATGAAAGGGAGCTGAAGAAGCTTTCAAGGCACCGGGTAGAAATATGTTGTCTTTTGTATACAGAATCCACTAGTAGTAGTGTGATTAATTGAGTAGATCACTGCTTTATCTGATGCCAGAGAACATGAAGAAGCTTTCAAGCTACTGTGGAGAAAAGGTGTTGTCTTTTGTATACAGAATCCACTAGTTGTAGTTTGATTATTTGAGTGAACATTTCACACGATCCCTTAGGCACGGCTCTGTGCTCTGGCTGTGTCTCTCTCTCTCTCAGATCAGTGTGGCTTGTTTACATTTCCTTCTTAGCAGATATGGCAGGTCCTGGCAAAACCCCTTTAAGCTTTAAAGGGAGACTACCATCCAAATCTTTCTTATCACATATAGACAAGCAATATGCAACTATAATATGGATTTTTTTTATTTTAGATAGAATTTTTTAAAGTTCCCCTATGCACATTACTAACATCCCCTCTGTGAACTCTGATAATATAGCAGTAAGAGGATTGCTGGATAGTCTTTCTTTCTGGTTGGCTTTAGTCTGAGAAGTGTAAATATGAAGAGCAATAACCTGATAAGAAATTTGGTGCATTCTTAGTGTCTGGTCTAGGTTTACAAAGTCGAAGGGGAAATTTATGAAGTGACTTATGCCAGTATTCTGGTGTAAAAAAAAAAAGTTGCACATTTTTGCACAAGCGACATTTGCGCAGAAATTTGTGACTCTTGAGCTTTTGAAAAGAAGGCGGAGCTGAGCAGGGGTGTGGACTTACAATGCCCACCTCAATTTACTAAAATATGCACCAAAAAGTGATGCAAATTAACACAGAAATTTACTCCAGGTCGCAGGTGGCTTAGTATTTTTAGACAGATGCTTGGCCACTAAAAGATGTACCAAATTTATGGCGCTTTAAAAATTTTGCCACATTTTACTTCTGTGCACTTTCTATTAATATAGTCCTCCCTAAGTGTAAAACAGGTTTAGTAAACCATCCCCAATGTCTGAGGGGTGGCCATGGAGAGACAGGTTTCATTTTGGCGAGGGGCAATTTTGGCATATTTGTTATGAAATATTCCTACACTGTGATTTAAATGAAGCTTGGTCTCTGGGAGAAATAAGAAACTTTAGTCAGTGAGATCTTTCATTTTATTACAAACAGCATCATCTTGCTCTGCAAACTAAATCAACTAGTTAAAATTTAAGCTCACCACCACAATGCACTCTTTGGGGTCATGCATGATGCACAGTTTCTTACAGAACAGCCATGACTGAAGTTAGTTATCATTGTGGATCATCATGGTTTAACATGGGGTGGAGAAGAAAAGTATGTTCACCACTATTTATTCACAGAAAATTCATGGCAATGTTAGAGAATACAAAATGCATTCCTGAGTCACATTGTTCCTCAATGTTTTTATCACTCTTCAGATGTAGTATTGTGCGATCTTGCTGGACACATATCTAATTTTCCATCAGATAGAGCAGGGGTGTCAAATACATCTGTACCAAAAGGCACATCAGCATTATGGTTACACTCAAAGAACTGTTTGTGTAGGACAGTGTAAATGTGACTCTTTCTTCAAGGGGTTGTCATACCTCAGACATTGATGGCATGTTTGGGACCCACACCTATTTCTAGAATGAGCTTCAAAACCTCTCCATTCTAACCATTCCTCATTCATTTAGACGGCGCGGCCGTGATCGCCATGATGTCTAGGTGATTAAACAGTAGGGATCAGAGCTGGTTCCAATCTCTATTAGTGGCAAGTGTCAGCTGTAATTAGCAGCCGGCACCTACCGCCTGTGGAGCGTGCACGGTGAGTAAGCCCGCTATAAAGAACCTTACCGACACCATGACTTACGCATACGTCCATTATTGGTAAGGGGTTTATATATACTCCTAATTTTAACCAGAAGTTGAGGTCCACTTTAAAATTGTTTACTCCTTAAAATAGTAGAGAGCCTCTTATAACCTAATAGGGCTTCCCCAGCTTATTGCTAGCCAACTTTGTGTGTGTAGGGACATCAGGTCAAAATTTTTTTTGCTTATAATAGTGTAAATTACTGTTAATCTATTAATCACTGCATGGATAAAACAAACAATGTAGATTACACAATTAGTGCTACTATAGAAAAGTGCCATCTGCCTGGTTGCTATAAGCAGGGCTGTAGCTTTAGGGGATGCAGAGGGTCACTGGAGCCTGAGAGGGGACCAAAGCCTCCTCTGCCACATAAGAAGACAGCAGTATTATAAATGGCACATGGTAGGTGGAGGCCCTTTTATAGATTTTGTATTGGGGCCCAGGAGTTTACATTATGCCTCAGGCTATAGGCAACACAGAGGTGGAGGGGACATTGTGTGCCTATGTCTATACCTCTATATAAGTTGCTATATGGGCATAGCAAATACATTAATCTTTCTCATACCAATACTGACATATAAACCCTGTTCTCTATAATATACTGGTCAGATAGATAAGGTCATAGACATTACATCTAGATCCCAGCTACCCCCTTATAATTTACCACCATCTAACATGTTTTTGATGGTAAGAATATTCTACATTAGAACACTTATCCTCAAAGCAAATAGGTTTCCAAGATTTTTAGGGTCCGTCTACAGGACAAGCATTTTCAAAACCGTCAAAAACCAACTGTAAACCATCGCCATAGACCTCAATTGAAAATCCAATTTGTAGTCCACATGACTCAAATTATCTTGAGGTCAAATTTCAAAACCGCCAGTTTTAAAAAAACTTAGAACATGTTATATAATCCGTCATATTTTAGGTCAAGAAACGTGTCCCAAACATTTCTATGGTGGATCCACAATCCCATAGAGATGAATGGGAAACAACCTCAAAATCTCCCTAAATACTCATTGAAAACAGCGTCATCCAATGAGGTTTTCAACAGTAGAAACCGACGAGGATTTCTACATTGTCATGTTTAAATATACTGAAAACCCTCCCTACCACCTCCCACTGTGTTTAAATAGAAAATTAACCCACTCTTACCTCTCCCATCACCAGCACTGCCAGAGCTCCAGTGTTCCCCCTAGTCCTTCACTGATGACTGCAGCCAATTACTGGCCTCTGCGGTCACAAGATGTACATGCAGACATGTGACTGCGGAGCCCAGAGATTGGCTGCAGCATCATGTGAGCCATAAATGTGATGTCATCAGTGAGGGACTCGGGGACACTGGAGCTCTGTTAGCACTGCTACGGTGATGATTGGAGTGGTAAAAAAAAACAAAAAGAAAAAAATTTACATATCCAGCTCGCCTTACTACATGCATCTATTGTGGCGGGCATGCAGCTTCAAATGCCCTATATTAGAAGTTGTACATGGGAAAAAAACAACTCTTATCTCCACTGAGAAAACCCAATAGAGAAAAGACGGAGAGAGCAGAAGCCCAGCTTCCAGCCTCTGCTCTCTCCCTCTTTTCTCTATTGGGTTTTCCCAATAGGAGTTGTTTTTTTTGATTGGAGAGATATGGGTTCATTTTCTATTTCATCACAGCGGGAGGTGGAAGGGGTATTTTTATGGACAGTTTTTCAGGCAGTGTCACTGGTCTTTAAATGTATATGCCTTGTTTAGACACTTATAAAATAGAAAAAGAAAAGGAGATGGCGGTCTTATGTAAAAATACGTCTGATATTAAAATCAAATCAAATGTTATTAAGGTGCTCACCTGATGGTGTTGTGCGGACTAATATAGAGGCACAACACTCATAAAAACATGGTTGGCTTTAGCACAAAGCCCCGGGCACAGCTGTCACGTTGTCCTGGTCTCTAATGCCGGTAGGACATCAGGAAATTGTAGACGACAAAACAGAAAAAAATGGACCGGGGGTTTGTCTCGTTGGAATAAATCCTCGTTTGGTACCGACGAGGATTTATTCCAACGAGACGAGCGCCCTGTCCATTTTCCTTTTTTCTTGTTTAAACACTTGGGTGGTTTTTCCAGCAGATCCGAGCCAAATACCTGCCCGCCAGTTTACATAATCCTCAATAGTACATGTTTAAAAAACCACTGGGTTTGAAAACTGTCAAGAAAAAAAAACGACCTGTGTAGTCTACAGGTCATTTTTTGTATTGAAGTCTATGAGAACAGTTCTCCATCAGATTTACAGCGGTTTCTAAATACTAATACCACTGAAAATCCAATGGAAAACCTGTGCTCTGTAGAAATAGCCTTATGTTCACACGGCTTAATTGCGGGGCGTATAGTATGTCCTGCAATTACACCGGGTGTTCGTGGAGTCGCGCTGATCAGCGCGTACTGTCATTACTCATGTCACTTATCTCCCCGCGTGTACAGTACGATCGTATTGTACAAGCGGGGAGAGGAGGCGTAATCCATAGTTCTCTATGAGAGCTATGGATTACCATAATGATTGGGGCGCATTTCGCTCGTATTAGAGCGCAGTATGCTGCAAAATACGCGGTGAAATGCGCCCCAAAATAAGCCGTGTGAACATAGCCTTAGTGTTAGGCTAGACCACACAGCACAGGATTTAGGTTGTTTTTTCAGCGGATTCTGTACTTTGAATCTACTGAAAAAACGTCCATAGCCTGCACCATGTCCGGTGGAATATAGAACATGTTCTTTATTCCGCAGGAACGACGTCGGACACTAGGAACCCCAATGTACTGGGCCGCAGGAATCTGAAATCCATTCTCGGTTTTTGTGGAAAAAAAACCCCGGGCTTTTTTGGGGGGAAACCAGCAACGGAAAATTTGCCCAAAAAATTTTGGGACCCTTTTTCATTTTTGGGGTGGTGGGGCCGAGTTTTTAAATAGTTCTATTTAAAATACGATGTCCTCAACATAGACTTTGATGGCATACCCCCCGGGAAAGTCATCAATTTGATGGGGTGGGGGCCCCCCCACCTTGGACATGCCCCAAATTTTTTGGGAACACCCCCAAAAGTTATGGAGCAGAATGGAAAGGTGGTCTTTGGACGGCTTTTTATTCGTTTTTAAAAGGTTTTTCGGGTGGTTCTGATACATTTCCAGGGGGTTGACCCCTCTTTTTAACATACAGGGCCAAAACTCTCCCGTTTTTGGGGGGGGGGGTCCCGCTAGGGGGGTTTCCCCCCGCCCCCCCCCGGGGGGGAGTTGGCTTTCCCCCCCCCGCCTGCGGGCGCGGGGGGCCCTTTTAAAATTTAACCGGGGCCCCAAGAGTAGCGCTGGTGCGCTACCCCTTGCGCCGCGGGACCGCCCCCTACAGGGGGTGCAGGGGGCCGCACCCGGCCGCTCACCCCCCCGCGCCCTTCACTGTCGGGAGGGGGCAGGAGGGACGCTCCCCCTCCCCCCCTCTCCCGTAGGGAAAACCCCGGGCCGGTGTGTGCGCCGTAAAAACCCAGGTAAAAGGCCAGGGGAAATTGACGCGGGGCTGCAGGGGAGTAAACGCGGGGTTTGCTCTCACTTCCCCCTGCCCGCTTAAGAAAACGGTTTGGGACCCCCCCCGCCCCTGCGGGAGCCTGGTAAGGTAAGGGGATTTTATTATTTAATTTTTATTAGTTTTTGGGGGGCTCTACCCCGGGCTAACAGAGAGGGCAACTACCGGGCAACAGAGGGGCACTACCTTCAACAGGGGGGGAAACTCCCTTTGGAAAAATTTGGGGCAACTACCGGGCTAACAGAGGGGGCACTACCTGGTTAACAAAGGGGGCACTACCTGGCTAACAGAGGGGGGCACTCCCCTGGCTAACAGGGGGCACTCCCCTGGCAACAGAGGGGGCACTACCGGGCAACAAGGGCATCTACCGGCAACAGGGGGGACTCCCCGGGCAACAGAGGGGCACTACCCGGCTAACAAGGGGGGCACTACCTGGCAAACAGAGGGGGGCCCCTCCCTGGCTGACACGGGGGGCACCTCCCGGGCAAACAGAGGGGGGCACCTCCCGGGAAAACCCAGATGGGGCACCTCCCTTTGGCTAAAAATGGGGCACAAACATGCAAAAAAAAGGGGCACCTACCTGGCTAACAAGGGGGGGCACCAAACCGGCTAAAAAAGGGGGGGCATCTCCCTGGCAAACAAAGGGGGGAAACCTCCCTGGCTAAAAAATTTGGTCTACCGGGGCCTACAGGGGGGGCATCTACTTGGCTACAAGGGGGCATCTCCCCGGCCCCTTAAAAGGGGCAGTACCGGTTATGGGGGCAACACCTGGAAATAAGGGAAACTCCCTGGTTCTTCCAAAGCCGTTATGCAGTTTGGGGAGGGGTGGGCTTTTTTGAAGGGGGGGGGCATACCAAAAAAGATGGGCGGTCCCAAAGCAAATTTTTTGGGGCCGCGGCGCGCAGCGCCCGCCCACTAAGTTTTTCCTGCTTTTTTAATTTTTTAAAGTTGGGAACTATCTTATAACTTTTATGACATTCCCCCGGGGTCTTTAAAAGGTGGGGTACCCCTTTTTTATGCAAAACATTTTTAGATTCCCAAAAAAAGCAGATGCAATCATTATAAGTGATGACCATAGTGCACATCACTACTTGTCAGGACTCTTCATTCACTTTCAAATTTCCCCTGAATTTTAAATTTATTACACACCGAAATTTCTACTTTTGGGTGGGGGCCCCCTAAAAACTACACCCCCCAAGAGCCCTTTGGGCCCCCTGTCGTTTTTTAAAAACCCCCTGCCCTGGGGGGCGGGTTTTTATTTTAGGGACCCCTTAAGCCTGATTGGCGGGAGTTGGCAGGGGAGCACAAAATGGTGGGGGCACAGCCAATCGCAGCATCGCTCGGTGATGTACTCATGTCAGCAGATGGTGAGGAGAGGCAGTGGTAGGAAGAGGGGACTGATACAGCAACAAAAGGAGAAGGAGCTGCCAGAGGTCTAGAGACAGGACGCCGGAGCCGGGTGAGTGCAGCTGGGAGCCGGCTATAGGGCGCAGGGGAGGGGGTAGCTCACATACATGGCATAGCTGGCACTAGGGGTTCATGCAGCTCCACACCTGATGTCTGCCCTCTGTAGCTGGCATAGCGGCCACTGTGTGTACTAGTTGTTTGGGGCTGGTACAGTGCCCTTCACTACCTTCCATTCAGGTGCCCATCCATACAGCAGTGGTACCCATCCACCGCGCTCTCATGCGGCCATCGCCTAACCTCACATCCCTACACTCCCTATTGTGCAGTTTGTTATAACTTTCTTGTAAGCCAGTGTCCAGGAACTTCTCCCCCCAAAGGGTCCCATGTCCCCCCCCCCACCCCACGGGTGAGAGCTAGGGGCTGGGTGCCAGGCTCTGCTGCTCATAATTCTCCATCAGGGAGGATGTCTGGTGGCATCATAGGCACCGCTGTGATAACTCTATGGGCAGTGTCACCCCTTTTTTCCCCCAAGGGGTTTTCCCGGGGGCTATTTGGGATATCTGGGTTACAGATTACATTCATTATGGGATCTGTATATGATAACAAGATCACAGTATTCATTCATCATCAGGCCTGTATGGGATCGCATGAAGTGTGTGCGATCATTAGATCACTGTATTCAACATGAGGCAGTAATATGTTTTTGATTGAAAGAAGTTGATTATCATCATAGGGTTTCTTGGAGATCACTGGATCACGGTGTTCATTCGTCACCAGTTCTGTATGGGATCACTAGATCACGGTATTCATTCGTCACCAGTTCTGTCTGGGATCACTAGATCACGGTATTCATTCGTCACCAGTTCTGTATGGGGTCACTAGATCACGGTATTCATTCGTCACCAGTTTTTATGGTACTGGTCAGGGGATTCATTGTCCCATTCTGTATAGGATCCTAGTCACGTTTCATTTTCACAGTTCTGTATAGGGTACTAATCCGGGATTCATTTGTCACCCTTCTGTATGGTCAAAGTCACGATTCATTCGCACCATTTTTTATAACACTAGATACGGTATTCATTCGTCCCCATTTGTATGGATCACTGGTCACGGTATTTATTCCTCATCAGGTTTTTGTAGGGTCACTGGTCACGGGATTTATTCGTACCAGTTCTGTATTGGGGTCACAGTAAATTCATTCTCACAATTTTTTTATGGGGACACTAGATCACGTATTTCATTCTCACAGTTTTTGTTGGGTTTACTAATTTCCGTATTCATTCCACCAGTCTGTATGGGTCACAGATCACGGGATTCATTCTCACCTTCTTATGGAAAACACTTTAGATCACGGTATTCATTCGTCACCAGTTCTGTATGGGACACACACGGTTTCATTCTCACCATTCTGCTGGGGTCCCTAGTCACGTTTCCTTCGTCACCATTTCCGTCCCACACTAGATCACGGTTTCACGTCACATTTGGGGATCACGTTTCATTCTCACAGCTCTTTAAATTGACCAGATCACGTTTCATTCTCACAGTTCTGTCTGGATCCTGGGGTTTCACTTTCGCTCAGCATAGGACACTGATATATTTTTGATATGTTGCTGAGTTGATTATCGTAATATAAGATAATTCTGGGATGAGAACAGTAATGAATGAAGCCGGACTCTTCTGTGTAATCTCTGACCTTCAGTCTTCCTGTCCTCCCACATGTTGGCGGCTCCTGTAATTCTTATGAGAATCGTTTATAAATCTCCAGTGCTCCTGTAGCTATCAGTACTGTGGTGTGTACAGTGTAGCGGTAGCATACTGCGTTTTTGTACTACGTGTCGGCATAGTAATAGTGATATTCATGTATCTCTTAATTCTGTAGTACTGACAGTATCGAGGTGGTATACTATGTGTATTATATGTTAGCACAGTGATATGTAGTTCTCAGTACTGTAGAATGTATAGTATAGGGGTAGTATGCGGTGTGTATTATATGGTAGCCTAGCAGTAGTAATATTTATGTAGATCTCAGTACTTTAGTATGTACAGTATAGGGGAGGTATACTGTGTGCATTATATGGTAGCCTAGCATTAGTGATATTTATGTAGTTCTCTACCATAGTATACTGTGTGCATTATATGGTAGCATAGCATTAGTGATATGTAGATCTCAGTACTTTAGTATGTATAGTATAGGGGGTTAGTATACTGTGTGTATTATATGGTAGCATAGCATAAGTGATATGTAATTTTCAGTACTATAGTATGTACAGTATAGGGGTAGTGTACTTTGTGTATTATATGGTAGCATATTGATACCATATAATAGTGATATTTATGTAGTTCTCTGTTCTGTAGTATAGCGTGTGCATTATATGGTAGCATAGCATTAGTGATATATAGTTCTCAGTACTGTAGTATGTACAGTATAGGGGTAGTATACTGTATGTATTATATAGTAGCATATTGATACCATGTAATAGTGATATTTATGTAGTCGTATGAATGGTTTATATACATGTTGAGTCCTCATAGAGTAGTGACATTGGGTATAGATGTATAGACAATGCATTATGTATGGCTGTTTTTGGATCTTGTAGGGTAGATAACTCTATCTTAGTCTGTTCTTGGGTTTCCACACTTGAGTGCCGCTTTACATTCTGTCGTTTGTTGCTCGGCCGGTTAGAGGGCTGCTGTTTCCTTGTTTCTTACAGATGCTGTCAGTTAAAGGAACGGTCCAGGTCACAACCTCTCATTATTCTTTAACTTCAGACAAAACCTGAGAATTCAGGTTTGACCAGTGTTTAGCACAAACACTCCCCCTCCCAAGTCCATTACAGGAGTCAAGGAAGCTGAGATCTTGGGCACATTTCATCCGATAGAGAAAGTGGGTTACCAGTGTATTTCTTCTCTTTCTTACAAAACAGTGCCCCTGCAGGTGGACTATAAAGTCCTGGGAATAAACGCCTGAACCCTTCTAAAGGGCATATGCCATAAATTTTGATCCCCACTTTTCCAGAGACTGGGGCTTCATTAACCCATGCTTGATGACTCTACAGACATTGGTGTCACCTTTTGGCTATGTTCACACGGCTTATTTGCAGGGCGTAATTACGCCCCATAATTACGCCGTGTGGACGGGGGCGGAGCAGGGGGCCGGCACCTTGCCGGCCCATAGACTTGCATTACCAGCGGCGCATATACACCGCTGGTAATTCACGTCGCTCATCTCCCCGCCCGGCGCATTCACCGAGCAGGGAGAGGAGACGTAATCCATAGTTCTCTATGAGAACTGTGGATTACCGTAATGACTTGTACGTATTCCAGCCGTAATTTGCGCACTCCGGCGTGTAATTACGGACTGAAATACGTCCAGTTTTAAGCCGTGTGAACATGGCCTTTCAGTGTAATCGTGCCTGTGCGGATAGTGAGGAGACTGTTGAAAAGTTTTCTCTACAGAACAGGAAGTATTAGAGTATTATAAGCCTTGTGGTCAAAGTGAAAACTGCAGGATATTACAGATTTTTTTTTAAAAAAGGGGGTTGTCTCACTACAAGGATTGCTTTTTATGTTAAAGATCTTGCAAAAACAATCATTTTTGCCAATTTTGTCCATTAGCATGTCCTACCATTCCTAGATACCCTCTTGTATGGGCTGCATCACCCCTCGGGTCGCTATAGCACAAAACTGTTTGATCTTCCTGAAGGCTTGGGTTGCTATAGCTAAAACCCTCGCTTTTACGCGCCTAGTGAACAGTAAAACCCCCTGAATTCAAAGGGGAAAACCAAAAAACAGGACTGAGGAAAGATGAATCAAGGGAGGAGAAAACCCCTTAAATTAAAAAAAAAAAAAAAAATACAACCAAGAATTCTTAGAAAATATGTTTAATATAAAAACGTGTTAAACCATAGATTTTCTGGTGACACATTCCTAAACCAAACATTTGTTTTTGGGGAAAAGATCATAGAAAAAAATAAAAACGGAATTTCCCTTAGGAATTTTCCCTTTTTTCCTTTTTCTAATTCAATCAATCTTGATTGAAAATCTACAAGGCAGAGCGGACCTCCCCAACGTGATGTGACCGCGGCCTCCCTTGTGCTCTACAGTAACTGAGAACACGAGGGCTCCGTGTGTCCCACATGCAGTGGTTATTATTCATTGTTCTCCTAATCCCTGACTTCTTGGTTCAGCTTGTACCTTGTTCTGGCTAAATACTTCTTGAATTCTGCTTTTCTTATTGATTTTGGGCTGTCCCCAAAGCTGGTTTTTCAGCCCGGTTTGATTTTTTAAAACCGCCTGAAAAACCCGGCCGAAAAAAGAGCACAATGGGGCTCTATGGGGAAACCTTGCGCGTCCCCACGTCGGGTTTTTTCCGTCGGGCGGGTTTTTCCCCACGGGGTCCGGCGGGAAAACATTGAGCAACACCAACTTTCCCCTCCGGGTTTTTGGACGGAATTTGTCTTTCAATGGGAAGGGGGGGGCCTTCTCGCTCATGCGGGGAGAAAACCGTCCCTCCCCGGCCGTTGGGGGGGGCGCAAAACAGGAAAACAAAAACCGGCCCCGGGATTTGTCCCATGCCGTGAGATGCGTCCTTAGGGCAGTCCCCACGGGAAGGGGTTTTTGGGCGGTTTTTTTTTTAGCCGTTTGTGGTTTTTTTTGACCCCCGAAAAAAAGGCCCAAAAATAGACAATTTTTCTCTATGGAAACCCGTGCAGCAGTCCCCCATGCACGGTTTTGCCGCCGGCAAAACATTTTAAAAAAGCACAATCTTCGTCCGTTTTTCCCACGGAAGATGTCTTCTCAATGGGGGGGGGGAGGGGTTTTTCCCGCTCAAGCAAACCGGCAAACCGGGCCGGTATTTGTCCTTGCTGTAAAAAAGCGCCCCTTTCGTTCCTCTTTGTCCCTTTATTTTTCACAGCTCCTTTTAGATTTTTTTCATATTCCAATATCACTTTCTCATCAAGGTGTTGAGGCTACTTGGTTTTTTGGAGCAACTTGGAGACTTCTATGAGGCTGCCCACCACCATGATCAGTATCTAGGCCACAGGAGTGCTCATACTTCTGTGACATCATTTTAGGTGTGCCTGACAGTGTGACACAGATCTGGTGGCATTCTTTGATCGAAGTCCTATTTTTGTGTTCTTGGGTGTTAGACGTGTTTCTCCACTTAATGGAAGTGCATTCCTGAGTGCAGTCAACGTACGTGCTGAAAGGAAATCTGTTGCCAGTTTTTTTTTTTGTTAATTAAAACCAGATACTGATCCATATTCTTTTGTTATTAACTATTTTTATTTTCTGATTGGAGATTTCTCAATTCTGTTTTCTGTATATAACTGTGGGGGCGGCCATCTTTCCTGAGCTACTTTTAGAGAAATGCTTTACAGCAGCTACATGTACATAGCAGCCTGTGAACAGGAGCAGACCCATTGGCTTGTATAAGTCGGTGTGCAGGGAGAGGGAGCTGTGACCATCTCCTATTGTGACTGGTGGATCCTGTGTTATCTATACACATTGCTGTCTCCTTTCAGTGTAAGGTTCTGTCTACACAGCTATGTTAAAATGCTGTCAAAAATCTGACGGCGTTTTAACATGGCCGGACGGCGGTTTTTGGTGCAGAATTTTGTTAAAAACCAGGGTCGGTCTTTGGAATTGCCGTCAGCCCCATACATTGAATGTACGGGAATCTGATGGCAATGTGGCGGAATATATGAAATATTTTAAAATATGGCGGATTTCAAAACCGATCAGAAAAAAATCTGTGCTGTTTATGGGGGCACAGGTCACAGTCGGATTTTCGGCGGGTTCTGAATACTGAATCTGCTGAAAATCCAACCAAAAACCGATGCTATGTAGACCTAACCTTAGTCTGCCGGTGCTGATACTGGAAAGACTGCTGAAAAGTTTTCTCTAGAGAACAGGGAGTTTCAGACTATTATTAGGCCTAGTGGCCAAAGTGAAAAAAAAAAAAAATTGATTGTGATATGAAAAATTAAAAAAAAAATGACCAAAAATTCTTAAACGTGTTAAATATAAAAACGTGAGTTAAACCATGGGTCATTTAATGATGACACATTCCCTTTTAAAGGAGATTTACCAGGAGAACATAAAATGGGTTTATGTTCTCATCACAATCTGTCAGCTATAGGCTTATGGCCAGGACCTCATTTATTCACTACGTATAACAGAACATAAATCTTAACAGATCACTTTTTTTTTTTTCTGTCAATTTAATATCTGTTAATATTAGACATAAATTAAGAGTAATATTCCATAGAAATAGATAATAGTGGTATACTCAGACTGTGATGACTAGCTGGGAGAAGCTGGGCGGAGAGCGTGATTCACACCTGTGCAATGTTTCGAGGGGATCACCTCCTCTTGGTGAGGCATGTATGTTGGGTTACTACCAGAGTTTAAATACCATATCAAATCATTTAAAATATCACCATAGTCACCTAATGACCTTGGAGCTTAGAGAAGGCTCTCGGACAGACCGGCAGTAGTGGACACTCAGAAATTATCAAAAATTTGGACTATTAAGTGATCAGAACCTCATTAATCATAACATAAGATAACGAACCGTGGTTGTAAGCTCTTAAAAAGATTTTTTTTATTTAAAGTAGTATTGGGTTTAGGAATTGACTTGCAATGTAGTTTCCATAGTCCTTGTAACATAACACTAAGGCCATGTTCACACGGCTTAAAATGGGCCGTATTTCGGTCCGTAATTACGCGCCGAAGTGCGCAAATTATGGGCTGAAACGGTCCCTTCATTACGGTAATCCACAGTTCTCATAGAGAAACTAGGATTACGTCTCCTCCCCTTGCTCGGCGAAACCGCCGGGCGGGAGATAAGGCTATGTTCACACGGCTTAACCCCGGGACTTAATTACGCCCCTAAATTACGGGTTGTGGCGGGGGGCGAGAGCGGGGGAGGGAGCGGGGGGCCGGCCCTTCGCCGGCCCATTGACTTCCATTCCCTGCGGCGCGTATACCCAGCTGGTAATTCACATGTCCATTATCTCCCTGCCCGGGGGGATCGCCGAGCAGGAGAAGGAACAATCCATAGTTTCTCTATGAGAACTGGGATTCCATAAAGACTGGGCGTTTTCAGCCCTAATTTGTGCACTTAGGCGCGTAATTATGGACCGAAATACGGCCCATTTTAAGCCGTGTGAACATGGCCGAAGTGACATGTGAATTACCAGCGGCGTATACGCGCCGCTGGTAATGCAAGTCAATGGGCCGGCGAGGTGCCGGACCCCCGCTACTCCCCCGCGCCCGTCCACACGGCGTAATTGCGGGGCGTAATTACGTCCCGCAGTTAAGCCGTGTGAACATAGCCTTAGAGTGGACTTGCTGGATCTGCTAGACCTGTGTTGCTCACTTGGACTCTGATTTGTATGATAAAAAATAGCAACTGGCTAACATTTGTGCGTTGTTTCTATCGCCTAATTGCACATGAATGGGGCTTAGCTGTAATACCTGACATAGCCCATGGACATATGTGGCGCTGTTTTTTGGCCAAAGGAAGATCCTTTTTTTCTTAGCCAAACTTTTTTGAAGGAGTTTTCCTTCATACTGTCTTATGACAAAAATGTCTATCTTAAAATGGCAGTGGTGGTCCAGCTGACAGCGGGCTGATTTGCTGATGGCGGGACTAAGACCAGCATGCTCTCCGCCTTTCTGCAGACCAGCATTTTTTTTTACTTCTGCTATTGATATTGCTCAATATTTCCAAAATGATCAGGACTTTTGCATGTACCAAAGAGATCCATGGGCTGCCTGTGAAATGATGGGATGTGCTGGCCAGATGCCCCTTTATTAAGTGAAAATTTCTAAACAGGATCTTTTATAATAAGATTTCTGAACAGTTTTTGTACTTTGTTGGACCCTTATTAGGTCATACTTAAAGGGGTATTGTCATTTCATTGATTAGCTTTAAACATGTAGACAAAGGTAAATATAGACTGATATCAAATACACTGCTGTTCTGAATTTGCTTTATTTCAGTTAGAGCAGTTCTCTTTTCCTGCTTGTGTACACAGGTTTCTCTAGTTATTGACCACTTCACTCCTTTCTGGCAGCCCTGGCCAGGATGGTGACTTCTCTCCCTGCTGTGTCTTATCAGCAGCACAGCTTGTTCATCTTTGTTACTGACATACTTTAACCCCCTAGACCTCTGTAGCCTTGTGCCCTGCTGTTAAAACCCCTCCATCACCAAGGTTCCTCTAAAAGACTTAGCTATAAAGAGCAGAGCTGAAATGTCAGTCTCTGCTCTAGAACCAGCCACAGCTTGATGGGTAAGATTGAGCCTGAATCTGCTGTGAAGAGCAAGCTCTGTGAAACTTCAAGATGAGAAAATCTTTTTTAATACAAAAGTCTCTAAGCGGTCCCCCCTCCCAAACTTACCCCTTCTTGTATGGCGGATTTATGTTCTAGTTTAGACCGCATCCCACTACAAGGCAAGACGTATCCTGTTAGATCCCCTGCAATTAGTATTTATCTTCTGCCGACTCCATCCTCGTAATTACAGCAAAAAAAAATTGGTGGTTTGTAGACTTAATTTTTTCTTATCCTATCCTTGTCTGTGCCCAGCAGCCCATGTGTGATCTCCAGCTTCTGTACTGTATCCTGCAAATGTTTCCAGCCCCTTTCATGGTTGTCTGTTCAGCTTGGGTTAGGATTAGGCCTGTACGATTTCCTGTCTGGATACTTTTTTCATACACTAAAAAGCTATAATAACATATACATTGGCTCAGACCCGTGAGACGTAATGTAAAAAATGTTTAACTTTGTGTTCAATATGTTTGCTTTATGTCACTGTTCAGTTCTTTCTAAGGGAAGAATAGAGAGGTCTATTATGTAAATAGAGGCCTCTCCACACTCCACATGCATCTGCTAAATGTGACTTTTTTTTTGTAATTTTTATGTGCAAAAAGAAAAACAAAAAACAGATGGATAAATTATCATCCTTTTGTTTGTTTTTATCCAATCTGTTAAATGGATCCATTATGGGATAAATAAAAACATAATATGAATTGGGCCAAATCCTTCGTATTCATAACCTGACTTCATGGTTGATGGTTGGTTACAGAAAAGACTTCACATTGAGGAGTCACACACATTTTGGTTTACAACTTGTCTAAGGCTAGGTTCACACGGCAGTAATTGCGGGACGTTTTTCGCCCGCAATTACGCCGTGTGCTCAGGGGCGGGGGGCCAGCAGCTCGCCGGCCCCAGAGACATTCATTATCCACGGCGCGTATACGCCGTGAATAATCGACATGTCACTTATCTGCCCGCTCCTTGTATTGTCCGAGCGGGGAGAGGAGACGTAATCCATGGTTTTCTATGAGAACTGTAGATTACTGTAATGACTGGGACGTATCTCGCCCCATATTTAGCGCAGTACGGCGCGAAATACGGGGCGAGATACATCCCAATAATTGCCGTGTGAACATGGCCTAAAGGGGAAAATCGGTAGCGATAGGCTAATATGGTGTCAAAGAACCTCGTTGGATAAAGCCGCATACTCTTTTATGCTATTCTCTACACCCAATGTTTTTGTGGATACTAATTACAGGGCTAGAAGGCTGCTCCTTTTGGCTTCTTTTTGACAGTGGACCCAAAGAAAATGTTTAGCATCCTAAAAGCTGAAGGGCTTCTAAACTTTAGGTAAAAATTAATGTGAACACACCTAAACTGGGGTGAGCTTGAGAGCTAGGACTCCAGTGCTGCTTATTGGAAGCAACACCCATAACAACTGACCGACTGCCAGTTGACTTAAAATTTCCTGGGCAGTGGCTGCGAGTGGAGAGCTGGCTGTCAGGGAAATCTGGGCTCGCCACTGAAAAGGCAGGGATGGTTTATTACTGATTGCTGTGTATACTCCTTCCTGGCCTGGCGGGCACGTGACCACCTGGGCTCGATAACTGTAGATGCTGCTCTGTAGCCAGTACAGGGGATCTATTTTCCCTGAATTTCTCATGTGACTGGGGCTAATATTCCAGCCCCAGGAACAGGGGAAGTCAGAAAAAAAGGTGATGTAAAAGTGCCCTCCAGAAGTCTTTTTCTGACCTTTTATAAGGTGTAAAATATAAAAAAAAAACGCATACACACAAAATAACATTTTATTAAAAATTAATTTCTAACAGCCAAAAGGGCCCCCCCAGAATTTTTCCTTAAAAAATTATATCACCTACATTTCAAATCCCTGTTTGGGAAAACTGATTACCCAAATTTTAAGCTTTTTTTTGTGCAAATTTTGCTGTTTTTAAAAAAAAACAAAAAATAAACAAAAAAAAAAAAAGAAATTAAAAATTAATTAAAAAAAAAAATGTGGGAAAAACCTTTTTATGCCATAAAAGTCCCCGGATGGGAACCCTCTTTCAGTGGGGTATTTTCCCCGTTAAAATTCTATGTTATCTGAAATCTTTTGAATGTGAACCCACATTGCGGGATTTTCCACACCCCCGGGTTTTAAATCTGTGGGTGAGGGAAAAAAAAAAAATGAATATCCATAATTTAAAAACGAAAACAGGCCCCTGTAAAGTAAAAATCCTCAGCAGACGTCCGAGGTCTCACCTCAGCGACATCCGACATCTGAACATACACTGATCGTATCCACCCTCTCCATAATTTCTTTACCCCATAGGGCAAAAATTTAAGCAAAAAGTGAGTAAAATCCGTGATGTTTTCCAATTTGGCCCGGGGTTTTGCAAAACCCCTTTTTTCCCGTATAAAAATAGAAATTTTTAGAAAAAGAAAATGTTTTCCCTGATGATTCCTTTTGAGTGTGTTTAAAACATGCTTTTGGATATGTTTTTGACGCCCCACAATAATTTAAAGGGGTTTTTTTTCCTACAATTTATTCATCTTAACCCCAAATCCTGTTTCTTATTTCATTTGAAATTTTGGGGGGGTGTTTAATGGCTTCCTCTTGGGCAGTAAAAAGGTCTTTTAGCTATTTGCAACCAGTGGGTGGCAGCCTTTTAAAGGGAGATCCAAAAAGACCTGAGGAGCTGATGCCGCCCTTACAAGGGGGGGGTATTTTGAAAAGGTTTGGACCCCTGTTTATGGGCATATTTTCAAAAATGACTTGTTTTTTCAAGTTTTTTAAATTTTAAAAAACAATCTTTGTAGTGAGACAACCCCTTTAATGTAAGACCTTATCCACATCTTGCTCCTCCCTAGTTGTGATACCGTAAATTTTTTTTTTTTTTTTTTTTGGTTGGTTTAAAGGGGACCCGGGCCCTAGAGTTCTATAGGACAAAATTAGTCCAACTTTTGTGGGCTTTATGGGTGAAAATTTTATTTGTTTGGTTTAAAAGGGGGAAAAAGGAGTCCAAATTCGGATTACATTTGCCCTATAGAACTCTAGGGCCTTACTTTAGTCTTTCTGTTCCAATGTTTTTTCACACAGTTCACAAAACTTCCCATAAGGCACCCCTTTTACATTTTGGGTTTTTGGGGTTTTTTTGGGAAAATATTGTCAAAATTTATCCCAACGGCTACCATGAACAGGGCAAAAATGAGATGGGAGTGGTGCCCAAAATATGGAGAAGAATTAAAGGGCCTGGGTTTACCACGGCTTTAAAAAAGGGCCCTAAATTTTGGTCCGTAATTTCGCCCCCGAAAGGGGGCAAAAATTTGGGGTGGGAAAAAAGGCCCCTTTTTATTACCCGGGAATCCCACAGTTCTCATAGGGGAACTATGGTTACGTCTCCTCTCCCCGCCCCCAAAAGGGGTTTCCCCCGGGGGGGGGAGATAAATTTTTTGTTTAATTTTAGCGGCGTTTTACGCCCGATTGCGTGATTGTCTTGGGCCGGCGAAGTGCCGGCCCCCCGCTTTGCCCCCCCGGGAAAACGGGTTTAAATTGCGGGAAAGTAATTTAAAGTCCCGCAGTTTTAAACCGTGTTAAAAATAGCCTACAAAACAAAGTTTGGCCAAAAAATTTTTGGTGTTTTTTTTAATTTTTTTTTTTTATTTTTTTTTTTTAAATGGGATTAGAAGGAGTCCCAAAAAAAGGCCCCCGGGCCTCATGGCCCTTTTCGGGGGATTGTAACCCCCAAAAAAAAAACTTAATGCAAAAGGGTTTTTTTTTTTTCTTTTCTTCCCTTTTCCCCTAGTTTCTTTATTAACCCTCTTTTAGTCATTGAAATTTGGGGCCTTTTTTTTGGGGGTTTGGGAATCGTTTTTTATGTTGAGGGCTTATGAATTAAGCTAAACCTGAAGTAAAAAGGGATTGGGCCTTATTAAATTTTTTATTTTTTTGCATTTTTTTTACAAGTTTAAAACACATCTGAGCCCGGAAATTTTTTCCCTGGGGTTATTCACCCCCCAAGATATAAAGATGTGTTTTACAAGCGAACATCCATCTACATTTTTCTTATTGAAAGGGAAATTTTTGGTTAAAGACCCATTTACAAAGGGAAAACCCTTTTGGTTTATTCAAATGATAGTATAAACTTTATCTCCTTTTCATGGAATGATCCGTTCTATTTAGAAAAAATTTTGTGCTCAAAAAAGCTGTTTTAAAGATCACCCCGCCTGCGAAAGGGAAAATTGCTGCAATTTTTACGCGCTACCCCAAGGATGGTTTTAGGCAGTATGTATGAAAAAGTAACGGTTTTAAAATAGCTTTTTGTTTTCATTTGGGGGGGAATTTTTTTTGCCTAAAGCCCCTCTGCCAAAACTCTTTACAGGGAAGACTGGTTTAAAATCAACGTTGGGTGGGTCGGTTCTGCTCCCCCGTTTGGGAAAAAAGATGTCGGGGGTGTGGAGGTGGGTCGGTGCCTATTTTGCAGGAGTCGAAATCGTCTTTAAAAAGGAACCCACTCCCAAAAAATATAATAAGTTGGTTCCCGTTAGTTTTATGCAGTGCCCCAAAAAGCAATTTTTTTATACAGTCCTCTTACCCATCTTTTTACCCTTTAAAAGTGACTTGCGTATTTAGCAAACTGTTTTGTTCTGCAGATTCTTTCCCGTACTGCTTTTTTACTGTTTTTTCTCCTAAAAAAAAAAAAATGTTAATTTTTTTATTTTGTTAGGGTTTTTTGGGGGGGAAATTTTTGCCTTTGGTTTTTAGCTTGCCCGAAACCTTTTTGGGGTCTGAAAAGATTCAATCATTTTATTGCCAAAACTGATCCCTGGTTCCCCTTTTTTCACATTCAAAAGATCAAAACATTGTTACCCTTTTGCTTGTCAGTGTCTGTTCTCAGTAAATAGCTTGATTATTGTATCATAAGGTGATAAAAAGCCAGATGTAACCATTTTACTACAGTAAAGTTATCACTTAAGCATGCGCCGTATATGAGGGAGTCGAGAGTCCGAGGTTTGGGAAATTGAGGAGTCGGGGCTTTGGCTTGCCGACTTCACAGCCCAGCAGATTCCCATTCATTTCTATGGTGCTTTTAATGCCTCAGTTTAGCTATGGTCCAAAAGACATACATTTTTTTTTTTTTAAAAAAAAAAAAATTAGTAGAATGATGCACTAATTTTTCCATTAAATAAAAGAAAATCTAATGAGAAAGGACTTGTCCATTTTTTTTTCCATTTTTTGCAATGTCCAAGGTGATCAGAACTAATGTTTGCGTTTCTTTGACGGATCCGTTATTTGTTCTGCGCATATACAGAGGAATTTAACCCTTTAAGGCCTGGTTTATATCTGCGCTGGAGGTTCCACAGAGGTGAAAAACGAAAGCTCCGGGACACCCATGGGGCCTGACACAACCTATTAATTACAATGGGCCCGTCAGGTTTCTGCAGTGGTGTCCCTAGTTGAGACAGGGAAAAAAAAAGCGCAGTTTTAAACCAGGCCTTATTGGGTTAAAAAAAAAACAACATAAAAGTATCCGCTTTTTTTTTATTTATTTTTTTTTTAATATTACTATAATATCTATTTAAAGGAACCATCAAATAAACGGACACTATGACTTCAGTGTGTATCGGTTCATATCAGTTTTTAGGACGGAGTCCGTTGCTTCCGATCACAAAGGAAAACCCAACTCCGATGTGAACCAGGCCAAAAAGTTGAGTAATTACATTGCATTACTTATCTTGTATGTTGCCTAGACACTGGGCAAACAAGGAATGCTAGGAGATTTCCATACTAAAGCCTGTGGAAACATGACTGCAGTTTTAGACTATAAAATAGCCAATCACTCGGGATGAGTAGTAATGCAAGTTACAGAACACTTTACATAGAGTAATCTGCTATGTATAATATATGAACAAACTGATTTATTAGAATTAATACTTAAATAATAATTTAGTAAATATTATAGTTTTATTTTTTTACAGTTAGATAATTTCATATAGTATATTAGTGGGTGTATATATGGCGTTTTAGTGCATAGAAGAAGGGATTAGCATTGCTACTCATAGCTGTGATTTAAGGACTACTCAAGTACACAGCCAGCTTCAGGCTCTCACTTCCTGTTCAGACCTGGGGTGGGTCTACAACAGTGATTGGCATATCAACTCTATTTCTAGCTGAGACTGTTAGAGGGACATTGCTAACAGAAAGGTGTAAACAGCAGGACAGAAGGCTAAAAAGTGCTAAAGGGTTAACGTTTGTCAGTAACAAAGATAAATAGGTTCCTGTGCTGCTGGTAAGACACAACAGGGAGTGACGTCAACATCTTGGTCAGGGCTGCTGGAGCAGGGAAAGGTGGTTAGTAACCTAGGAATGCTTGTGTTCACAAGCAAGAGTTAAGAACTCCTCTAACTCTAAAAGAAAGCAAAATCAGAACAGCAGTGTAATAGTAATTTACTTTTGCTACATGTTTAAAACTCATCAAGGTGGTGAGAGTACCCTTTAAAATCGTCCATAAATGCCTATACAAATACCAGTCCCTGAGAATATACAGGGAACAACCCTCAACAAGTTTACAAGTATTGTTGCCATACCCCAAATAAATACAATACAAATCAGCCAAAGAAACGATATAATTAACATACAACAAATAGTGAATTGTGTAACAAAAACTGTATCCCAAATGTATATAATATACAAAGAGTAATAAGATACAACTCAAGTAACTATACAGGGTAATATATCCAATATGGGAGTAGTCCTATCCACCGAAAAAAAATTATACAACGGGGAACCTCATTGCTGGAGGGAAAGAAGCCCCATGCGATAGGCTAGGTTCCCACGACGTATTTTGGCGCTGAAAGTTTCGGCGCCAGAAAATCGTTGTTTCCTTGTTGCAAGCGCGGAATTCCTGTGAGGAAACAATGCTGAATGTCTGAGGCAGATTTCTGCCTCTTATACTTAATATTTTCAACTAATAAAACGCCTCAATGAATCAACATGTCAATTCGTTATCGGTGTTTACAGTACTGACCAAAATTACTCGAGTACAATCAGCAGCGTCTGAACAAGGACACTGATTTTATATAGCCATCAATGGCAGTGCCCAGCAGCAGCATCAGGGGTCACTACTTGCTCTCAGTCTAGCACTGGTGTCAGCATCTTCAAGTAAGTATAAGGGTATGGTCACGGGTTTGAATAACAACTGACCTGATGGAAGCCTAAGGGCATGTCCCCACGGCACGGGTTTTCGGCCGGTTTTTCAGGTGGGTTTGCGGTTTTTCAGACCGCCTGAAAAACCGGCCGAAAATGAGCACAATTGTGCTCTATGGAAAACCCTGCCCGCAGTCCCACTGCATGGGTTTTTCCGCCCGACTGTTTTGTCACCGGCGGCAAAAAATTGAACATGCACAATCTTTCCCTCCGGTTTCCGGACGAATCTGTGCTGTTCAATGGGAGGGGGGCGGGCTGTTCCCCGCTCATCGCGGAGAAAACCCGTCCCCCCCCCCCCCGCGGCCGTGAGGACGGCCGCAAAACAGGACAAATAACGGCCGGCAAACCCTAAAGTCGGCCCCTAAGGCTATGTTCACACGGCGTATTGGGGTGTGTATAGTACGCGCCACAATACGCCGGGTGTTTTGGAACCACACGCTGATCAGTCCGTAACGCCAAAGCACGAGGGGCCGGCCCATGAACTTGCATTGTTAGCGGCACGTATTCGCCGCTAACAATTGATATGTCAATTCTCCCTCCTGCGCGCGTACAATACGATCGTATTGGGGGACGATGCGTAATCCATAGCTCTCTATGAGAACTATGGATTACCGTAATTGCGGCGCGCAATTCGCCTCGTATAAAGCGCAATAGGCGGCGAAATGCGTGCCGCAATAAGCCGTGTGAACATGCCCTAAGGCTGTCCCTCGGATTTCTACCACAGATTTGCAGTTTGCGGCTCCACAGGTTCGCTCAAGGATTAGCCCCATAGGGATTCAGTAGGTCTAATTCTCAGCTTTTCTGTATGGAAAAGAATTGGCCTGTAATTTTTCCCCGTATGGGTGGCAAAGACCTGAATGGAAATTTTCCATTGCATCTAAATGTGGTTGTGGAAAGCCCTTTCGCTGCATCAGATGCTGTTTGTCAACGGATTTAACACAGACTTGGAAGTAGGGGTAACCCTGCCCCACACTGATTTCTGCATAAAAAAAAAATGGGATGGTCATCGAAATATTTTTAACGAATCTGTGGAGTGTGGATATAACATAACGCTGTGTTCAGCAGGAGGACTGTGTGCAGGCAGCACCCCTCCCCATCTGCAGCTCTGTTCTGTGTAATATGATCTCTCACGCTCAGTTCCCAGAACTTTTCTTCTCACTCCCCCCATGTTTTGCTTGTACACTGCAAAACTTACTGACGTACATAGGAAATATCCTTAAAGGAGTCTGCTAATCGGATGGACACCAAAAAATGTTCTTTCAGCCTTCATCTGACTGGTTTACATTAAGATACCAGAAAAAACTGACATATGAAGTAGTGTAGAAGAATGCACTATTTTCATAGACGGGATCCTAAAAAAACATATCTGTTAAAGGTGAACTGTGACCTCTCCTGTCTGTTTTACTAAATCCTTGTGTTCCCTGTGAAACAACTATTCTGGAGCATCTTCTCTTATATCTTTGTGTTGTGCTGTTCCACTGTTATGCCTCCTTCAGATTTATTCCTGAACCCGTCAGCTGGGTGTTAACATTCCAGTTATCAAAGGGGTGTGTCCCTGCCCACACAGACAGTCAGCATTGATTGGACAATGTTACACTGTGCAGGGACACGCCCCCAACTCGCAACACCCAGCTGACGGGTTCAGGAATACATTTCTAGGAGGAATAACAGAGCAACAGCACAACACAGAGTTATAAGAGAAGATGCTCTAGAATTGGTATTTCATGGGAATTACTAGTCTGGGATGACCACAGGTCCTCAAGATACAGATGCCATGGTAGCTTACCTGGGATGGAGGCCACTGCGTGTATCTGTCGCTGGCATCTGTTTAATGGAAACGTTAGGAGCAATTTTTTTAAATACCTTTTCATAACGATATATCTGTTAAACGGATGCCGCTGTAGTCTGTGGGAAGATGGATACCACCCAAAGGTTATGATACCAGTTGTTTAAAGGGAATCTGTCGCCAATTTTTTTTTTTTTTACTTGTTAAATCAAGACCCTGATCCAAATTTTCTTTCCCCTCACCTTTTTTTTTTTCCTGATTGTAGTTTCTCATTCGCCGCATATATGATTGTGGGAAGAAAATTCTTGTTGCAGCTTTAACAGCAGCATAGAGATATTTTTGCAGCATTTCATCCCCCTGGGATCTTAAGACAGTTTCGTCCCAAGAATCTTTGGGATTTTTTCACGTGGGGGAGGGGAGAGGGGACTGTGACACTCCCTTGTATGTGGAGTCGTGTTATCTGTACACAATGGTGTCTCCTTTTAGTTTGACCATCTTTTTGCTGATAATGAAAACCCAAATGCTGAAAAGCCTCTAAAAAAGAGAGGTCAGTGATTATTGCTTATGCCAAGTGAAAACGCAGGGCAAAATTATTAAAAAATATTAAAGTACTGGAAAAAAAAAAAAAAATAATGAAAACCAAAAAATTTCCCACAAAAATTTTTAAATAGAAATGTGAGTTAAAAAATAAGTCTTTTTTGAGACCCCTTCCCCTTGAGGAAATTTTAGACGAGCCCCCGCTCGCCCCCTAGAGGAAAACCCAAAAAAGTTGTTGGCTGCTGAAGATGGCGCTGCAGCATAGACTAAAGAAATAGAGAATGTTTTTATTTTTTTTAAAAAAAAATCAACAATGAAACCCCCCCCCACTATTTGGTCTCACCAGAATCGTACCAACCTGCAGAATACAAATACAGAACAATGAACTCCATAAAAACAGAATTTCTGCAAAAATGGCTGTTTTTTTCACATAGAATTTCTTGGGTGTTTTCCAGTACATTTTATGGTACGGTCAGTGGCACTATTAAAAAGTACATTTTGTCCTCTTACTGCTATGTAGGTGGAAAAAAAGAGAACGTTATGGCTCTTGAAAGGCAGGCTGGGAAAAAAAAAAAATGTGTCGAAAAAAACGCCTGGTCCTTAAAGGGTTCAGCACTTGCTCATCTGCTGCGGGTTGCGATCTGGACAATTACTAAAATAAAGTGTATTTACTCTAGCTCAGTTGTTGAGGAAGGAAAAGTCATTAGGTTAGAAATTGCTGATGGTTTACTTAGACCAAATATCATAGTGGACACAGCAAACAATGTCGGGTTTAGTATTAACCCTGAAAATTGATTCGTCTATATAGGTCAATAGACTTGACACTTATAAATACTCTGGTCCTTCAAGTTACAGTAGCCTCCGGATATACTGGCGCACAATTAAGACAATTGTGTTAGAATTCTGGCACAATTTGTGCCAAAAATAATGGTGTGCGTGCTTTAAAGAGCACCTGTCGCATAGATTATGCCCCCTTGCTGAGGACAGCACAAGCTAGTGTCGACCTGCTGTTTCCAGCGCTGGTTTCCCCTTTTTCTGTAAGATGCTGTAAGTTTTTGAGATTTACCCCTCAAAATCTATTTCATGAGCAGGTGTTAGCCCCGCCCACCAAAGCTTAGCCCCGCCCACTGACAGTTATTCACATGTTTCTACCTATTCAAAGTAATAGATTTGTCAGTTGAGGTGGGCGGGGTTAGCCTCAGGTGGGCGGGGTTTGAGAAACTGACTCTTTGAATGACTCTTCACATGACTCTTCTGGCTGAAAACTGTAGATTTGAGCAGTAAATACTCAAACTACAGCATCTTGCAGAATAAGGGACACAGCGCTGGAAACAGCAGGGCTGACACTAGCTTGTTCTGCCCTCAGCAAGGGGGGCATAATCTATGAGACAGGTTCTCTCATAGTTTTTAAGGCTAAAAAAAGACAAGTCATCCATCTAGTTCAGCCTGTTGTGCTAAGGTGTTGATCCAGAGGAAGGTAAAAACCCCCAATGAGGTAGAAGCCAATTGTCCCCCATTTTAGGAAAATTTCTTCCTGACTCCAATCTGGCAATCAGAAAAACCCTGATAATGACCCCCTCCCCAATCCTATCACTAAAAATGTAAATTTTAAACCTCCAGAAAGCATCCAAACCCTTTTTGAACTGGGTTATGAATTCACCAACCAGCCCTCTGGCAAGAATTCCATAGTCTCGCAACTCTTACAGTAAAGAACCCTTTTCAATGTTTAGTAAAACTTCGTTCCTCAAGACAAAAGGAGCCCCCTTTTTTCAAAAACGCCCTGTGTATAAATAAATCATGGGAAGATCTCAAATACCTTTTGATTATTTAAACATATTTTTTAAAGCCCCCCCAACCCTTTCTTTTCTCTAAACAAAATAACCCTAATTTTGCCAATTTTTTCGGGGTATGAGTCCACCCATTTTTTTATTTTTTTGTTGCCCCCTTTGCCCTTTTTCAAGCCTAAAATGTTTTCCCTTGCCGGTCCCAAACTAACACAATATTCCAGTGGTCTAACCAGTGACAAAATAATGGGAGAAATAATTTTCCCATCATGTACATCTATCCCCCTTTTTAATGCACCCCAATCCAAATTTTTTTTGGGGCTGCGCTCCCTGACACTGGCGCACAATTAAGTTTACTGTCCCCCAAATTTTCCCAAACCCTTTCTCCATGTCACTTTTACCCATTTTTTTTCCCATTTAAAAAGTAATCAGTAAGGGATTTCTCTTCCCCATGGCAAAACCTTGCATTTACAGGTTAAACCTCATCTCCCATTCCCTCCCCGGGCCTCCAACTTATCCAGACCCCTTTGTAAAAAACAATTACCTCTTTTGTGTTGATTACTTTACAGAGCTTAGAAACTCCAAAGATCGATATTCTACGTTTTTCCCTGTTTAAGATCATAATAAAATGTTAAAGAGAAGGCCCAATACTGACCCTTGGTACCCCACATAACACGATCCATCTGATAGACCGAATTACACCCTTTTTTTTCTATCAGTGACCATTTTCTTACCCACTTCACACATTTTCCCCCATCCAACATTCTCATTTTTTTACCAACCTTTTTTTGGGGCACCGAAACAAATGCTTTAGAAAAATCTAGATATAGACATCCAGTCCCCCCCCCATCCAGCAGAAACTGACTTTCCTCAAAAGAAGCTGATGAATTAGTCTGACAGGACCGACCTCTGAACCCAGCGGGAACGGCGTTAAAACTTTTATTTTCGTGAAACCCAGGATAGCACTCAGAAAACTCAAAATTTTACCACAACAGAGGTTAAGTTTTACGGCCTATATTTTCCCCTGGACATTTTTTACCCCTTTTGAAAAAGGGCACCACATTTGCAGCCCAAATTTTTTGGGGCAACCCCGTTATTAACGTCCATAAATTTTAAAATAGGGCCTACATAAATCACTTAACTCTTTTTAGGCACGTGGGTGTATGCCATCGGGACCGGGGGGTTTTGTCTATTTTAATCTTCCTACGAGCCATTTCTCCGGGGTTAGACAAAATTTTAAGTTGGAGTTTACCACATCTCTCTTAAACGGGAAGCCCATCCTCCTCGGTAAATACAGTGGAGAAAAAAATGTTTAAAACGTTTTCTTTTTTCTCATCGCCCTCTACTTTTTCCCCCCTCATATTTTTTAAAAGGGGCCAAAATTTCCTTTTTAAATTTTTTACTATTTTTATAGTTAAAAAAATTTTGGGGGTTAGTTTTTTCTTTCAACAATATGTCTTTCCGCTCCCTTTGCTTTTCCCTTTATCCTTATTTTACACACTTATTTTTTTCCCTATATTCTTAGGGCCCTTCACGCCTCCCTTTTTTGTAGTTGAAACGCTTTTTTTTGTTTTTTTTTCCTTTTTACATCCCGTTATCCACATGGGTTTTTTTTTTTTTCTAATTTTTTTTATTACCAAAAGGGATTACCCTCACAGTGGGAACCTAGGGTGTTTTTTAAAAAAATCCCATTTGTATTAGTTCTGCCATTTTAAACACATGTCCCGTCAATAAAAGGTTTAGGGCCTCCCCAAGCAGAATAAAATTAGCCTTCCTAAAATTTAGTTTTTGGGCTCCTTGACAAAAAAACCCATGAAAGATAACGGAAATTTATTATATTTTTAAAGGTCCCTAGGTGCCCCCCCAACCCGACTTTGTTACTCTGCAGTCTATAAGTTAATATTAGGGCTAGAAGGGCCTTTTTTTCTAGCGGTTCCCCGCACCATTTTGGGGAAAGGTAATTATCATTATTATTGACAAAAACCTGTTTCCTTTTTGAGGCCCACAAGCTCAATTCCCATGATGTTTGGATAGTTAAATCGCCCAAATAAAAACCTCATTCGATTAGCCGCCTCATCATTTTTCCTAGGGGACATCTTCCATGGGTTGTTTTATTTGGGGGCCCATAGCAGACCCCCCATTAGTATTTTATTGTTTTTTGTTACCCCCATGTAAATTTACCCAAATGAACCACAGTTCATTTCCCGAACCAAAATCTCCCGCAGTGTTGGGTTCAACAGGTTTTCATAGAGAAAAGACACCCCCCCCCCCCCTTTCCGTCTTTACATCCTTTCCCAAATAGACGAACCCCAGTTAACCCCCATCGTAGCTTCGCCACCCTGTCTCAGTATCCCCACTAGCAAATTTTTTCTTCAGTATTAAACTTTTATTTATTAAATTTTTTTTGGGCAGACTCCTGGGATTGTACTGCAATTTTTAAAATTTTTCAGTTTTATTTCCTTTTTTCCCCCGATCTTTTAACATTGCACACCCCCTCCCTCCACCCCCACCCCCCTTTTTTTTCCAATTTTCCCCCTCCATCTTCACTATCTTGCTCAAGTGTAGTTAACCCCCCCCCCCCCCCCCCAGCCCTAGTTTTAAAAATTTCCCCAACTTCCTGCCATTTTTTTCCCCCAATACAGCTGCACCCTCCCCATTTTTGCAGCCCCTCCCTACATAGAGCTGACCAAACAGAATCACCCAGTTTTCCCAAAAACCCAAATCCCCTCTTTTTCCCCACCAATTTTTTAGCCCCTTTTTCACCTCTAATCTCCCTCTGCCTCTCTGGTGTGGCTCGTGGAACAGGTAATATTTCTGAAAATATTACCTTAGAGGTCCTTGCCCTGAGCTTTTGGCCGAAGTCCCTGAAATCGTTTTTGAGGACACTCCACCTACCTCTAACATTGTCATTGGTGCCAATGTGGACCATGACAGCTGGGTTCTCACCAGCCCCACCCAGCAATCTGTCAACCCGATCCGCGATATGTCGAACTCGGGCCCCAGGTAAACAACATACTGTTCGACGATCCCGGTCTTTGTGGCAGATTGCCCTGTCTGTGCCCCTAATAATTGAGTCCCCAACTACTTTAAACCATCTTTTTTATGTATTTTAGAACATTCTGCTCCTCATCGCACAAAGGGGTGTGGCTCAGTGTCCAACATTGTGCACCAAAAATGCCATTATTTTTCCAGGGTTAGTGGCATAAAGTAAGCCAATTTATAACAGGTGTAAACTTAGACTAGACCGTTCTAATATACGTTATATTCGTTCACACTATGATAAATGTGTCCCATTCTAAGATTGTCTAGTCTAAATTGACACTACGTTTTAGACAGAACTGATAAATCTGCTCCCCTGGATATAAAGTACATGGCCCCCAGAAGCTCCTCAACATAGTGATGTCCAGCAGCTCTTTCTGATCTATAGAAGGACGTGCATTATGTTTGACATTTTGCAGCATCAGAACCAATTACCAGTTTTTAATTAAATTATGGTTTCAACATCCAATGGTTATCCCAGAGGCAAATAATATTGATGCATTGGGCAGTATACAGTGAATTTTTCTGTGCAAAGTAAAAGTCTGTTAGTTCTTGTGCTACACAAGATCGCTGTAAAAAGACGAAAGGAAGGAGAGGAGGTCGAATGACTAAAATTCCATGCGCGTCATGTTCTCTTACTTCATGGAAGTGTGTAAGGCTACAGTCCTGTTTACAAGTGGTCCCAGCCCTGGGTTTTGCTGCAGGGGAGTTGACTTCAATTACTCATATGTAATGCAAACCCAGGATGACTTCAGCTGGGATGATAAACTTTTCTAGGCTGTTGGCTGTACGGTTACTACAGGCTGTATGATTTCCTGCTTAAGAACAAGGTGGCTTTGTTCAGCGTTGAGGCCGACACAAGTTTTATCTGTTGAGCTGCAAGTCTGTAATGTGAAGGTGGTAAGTGTTCCAATATATTCATGTCAGGATATGTGGAGATGTAGTCCATGTTGGACTAGGGTGCCAGATCCCACAGTGGAGTTGATGCTTGGGAAATGTGCCGCCCCCCCCCTCCCTCCCCTAGTGGAGTTGATTTAATCTCAGGGGGTGGTGGGCCCCAGTGGAGTTGATTAAATCCCAGGCGGTGGTGGGCCCCACAGTGGAGTTTATATAATCCCAAGGGGTGGTGTTCCTCCCACCCCCCAGTGGAGTTGATTTAATCCCAGGCGGTGGTGGCCCCCCAGTGGAGTTCATTTAATCCCAGGGGGTGGTGGCCCCCCAGTGGAGTTGATTCTTGGGGTGGTGGTGGCCTCCAATGGAGTTGATTCATGTGGCCTGTTCTACAGCGACTGTACATATTGCACATGGGAATCTTGCTTTCTCTCTTTATCTGCATTTGTCCTTGAGGAGATCCATCATGCCCAGGACCAACTGGAAGTTTCTTCTGCTCTCCTGTCTGAGCCTGGATGCAGGCTTAATATATATCACTGTTAATAATCAAATAATTAGAGGCAATTTTTCTCCCCACAATATTTAGCTTTTAACATGTAGGGAAGTGTAAACGAAGACTATTACCACATACATTGCTTTGTTGATTTTGCTTTGGTCAGGAGATCTTAATTGTCTCCTCTTAGAGTACACAAGTTTCTGCATGACGTAGTCATTTACAGAACACCATCCCTGAGTCATGCAATACCCCTGAGGTCCTGCACTGGGTAGAACAAGTGTGTTTGTTTTACACAGTTTTAGTTTTAGGCTCCATGCCAACTTTTTTTTTTATAATTTTTTTTATTGACACCTTTGACTCATACATGTATGTAATACATATGTATTTAAGAACATTCAGTGTCAGTTATTTGCTTAAACACTTGAAAATAATATCCAACAGGAAATCAACCCCCCCCCCCCCCCCACACACATGCATCTACAGTCATATTTTAGACCAAAGCTAACAGCATCATACTTGTCTGCAAGTTAATCAACACCTGTACATAAACTAATTCACTGATTCCGGTCGCCTCTTTGCGTCATCTCCACTCTCCCCCGTCTCATGATCACTGATCCTGTTCCTCAATCCACCTTAAGGGGACCCAAATCATCCTTAAACGGTATCATATTTTCTCTTATTTCTTGTGGTGTTAAAAAATTTTCAATAAAAATTCTCCATTTTTGCAAGAATCTCTTGGTTTGATGTTCTTTGTTATTTTCCACCTCCCATCTATCTAAGAGATGAAATCGCTTAACCTGCGATATCGCGATTTTGGTGGAGGGAATCTCCTTTTTAAGCCATATAGTCAAGAGACATCTCTTGACTACGTGAAAATATGGGCCTATAGCAGATCTTCTTCTCTTCTGGATTTATATGGAAAATCATAGAATAGGGTGGGAAGTCTACATCCAGGTTCAATCAACTTTTGCGTAAACTCGCCAGCTGTTTGCAAAAATCTTGGGGTCTTGGGCAGGCCCATAATCCATGCCAACTTTAATGGAGTTAGAATCATTTAAAGAGGTTTTGCCACGATGTAATGTTAATGTGGGATCCTCCAAAATGGGTATTTAATCACTTTTCTAAATATATATGATTAAAAAAATTGCAGCCTGAGAGGGCTACAGGCTGCCTTACCTGCCCTTAGTTACTTAAAAGCTTGCATTAGATAAGACCTGACAAGAGCTGCTGGCCGGGCTTGCAGAGCACACTTCTTATCTGATGAGAGGGAGCTGAAGAAGCTTTCAAGGGACTGGAGAAAAATATGTTGTCTTTTGGATACAGAATCCACTAGTTGTAGTTTGATTATTTCAGTGAACATTGCACACGATCTCTTATGCATGGCTCTGTGCTCTGGCCGGCTCTCTCTTTCTCCTCTCAGCTCAGCCTTAGCTTGTTTACATTTGCTTCTTAGCAGATAAGGCACGTCCTGGCAAAACCCCTTTAAGAAGGTTGTTCATCAATGAGTATGGCTGCTGTTGTGAACCTTATATCCTTTCATAAGTGCTGGGTGATATCTGTGCTTGCTTTGGTAGGAGAAGACATGGAGGTTTTCTTACATTAAGAGCCCTTGCTACCCAGCAGCTACATATGGATCACATTGATAATGGGTCTGTCCTGGTTCTATAAAGATTGGCACTGGATGTGGCAAAATCTTTGCTGTCACATATAATTGGATTGTTTATGGGGTATCTAGCGCAAATGTAAACAGTTCCTAACAAGGTGGTTTGTACAGACTTTAGTAACTTTTTTTTTTTTCTTTTTACCCATGTTCTTCTTTACCAGATACAGGTAGCGTTCCCAACAGTCCGGCATCACAATGTCAGCTAAAGCAATCTCGGAGCAGACCGGAAAGGAGTTCTTGTACAAATACATCTGTACCACAGCTGCAGTCCAGAACCGATTCAAGTATGCCCAAGTGACCTACGATACTGACTGGGACAGACTTGTTCAAGACCATCCATGGCTTCTGACCGAGGTAAGCCCAGCTGGCTTCATCCCTGGAGCACATAACCTGCACCCCTGACCTCTTGGACAGCTTTTTATAGAAGAATTTTATTGCTGGGTCACTAAAAGGGATCAAATAGGCCCGTGGAGTATTTTCCTTGCGCCTACAAATCACAAATATGGATCAAACAATGTTTAGGGTTCCAGGAAAACCGGATACATGAAACTGCTCAGGACATGGGCTCCATGTTTTGGAAGAATGTCTAATGTGGTCGTCTGAAGTTAGGAAAAGGGCTTATTATGAAAGAGCTTTCTTCCAAACAGCACATGACTTGCTGCAGCCAATCGATGTCTTCATTGATCACATTGTGCACCATTAACCAAGCCACTCATGCAAGTGATGATGTCGAGCAATGTGGTCATTTAAGTCATTCATTGGCTAGAACAGTCACGCGCTGTTTGGGAGGACTGGAAGTAAACAGAGGGTGGAAACACCATTTTAAAAAAAAAAAAATACATAAATTTAATTTAAAAACCCCTTTACTATATATTTCCAAATCTTTGTCAACCTCCTTTTTTTTTTTTTTTTTTTATAAAGGGAACCTGTTAGATGATTTTTGCTACTACTTTTGTGAGCAGCATATTCTAGAGGGAGAGTAGCCAAGTTCTGTGAAATATAGGTTTATATGACTTAAAGCAGAATTTCTGAGTACAAAGAGGAAGTGAAAGTCCTGCTTACCCTGCCAACATACAGTGATTGACAGTTTGCTCTGTACACACACTGATACAGGTAAAGCTGTCAATCACTGAATGTGGGCAGAATGAGCCACACTTCCACTGTCTTTCTGTCAGAATTTATGCTAAATTTTACGCAAAAATCCTATTCAAAATCATATAAACCTGTATATTACAGAGCTCAGCTTCTCTTTCTCTATCAGATTTCTGACAGAGTAGCCGAAACCACCTGGCTGGTTCACTTTAAGCCCCAGAAACACATTTACTGTTTGGTAGCAATTGCTTCCTAGATTGTAGGTTGTTTGGCTGGCTGGCTGGCTGTGTATTGGGGTATCACATGCTCAGTTTTAGGCACTGATGGTGCACCACTAAAGATAACATTGTCCTGACTGCAGATCCATGCTGTTTCATGGAAGTCTGCATTAATTTAGTTGTATAATGTGGCTCTGTTGTCCTCAACATTTATAAATAGTCCTAAAAATGAATCTTTTGCGCCTCGACTATAAATTACATTTGTGCCATTATTTTTATTATAACATTTTATCATAACCAAACCCAGTGTGACCAAAGGGATAATAAGCTTCAAGGCAGTTCCACATCGCTATTTGGCAAGTCCATTAGCACAGTTGCTGTTTTTGGGAGCCTGTATTCTGCCTTATTTGAAGCAAACACAAGTGTATAATAAGAAAATACAATAAGAAAATCTTCAGCATCCAAAACCATCAGAATCTAATAAAACTTGACTTTGTTTTTTTACAGAAGTAAAATCGCATTACAGAATCCAGTAGAAACCTGCAACTTGTTTCAGACCTATGTTATTAATTAATTAATTAATCATGACATGGTTAATGACATTGGCCGGAAAAACGTTGGAGGTTTCTACTGTTATTGCTGCTATCACTGTGTGTGATTGTGTGTATAGATATAAACTCTCTGATGGGAAAGCGGCAAATACGTTACAGAATCTTTACACGACCTAGCTATGTATGTATGTATGTACAGTGTGTGTGTGTGTGTGTGTGTGTGTGTGTATGTATATGTGTGTGTGTGTATATATATATATATATATATATATATATATATATATATATATATATATATATATATATTACATACACAGGCAGTCCCCAGGTTACGAACGAGACTGTAGGTTCTTAAGTTGACTTTGTATGCAAGTCGGAACAGGTACATTTGATAAATAGAACTCCAGCACAAGGGTTTTTTTTTTTTCATTTTAGGGGAAGGGTTTTTACATGTGTTTTGCTGCCTGTGCTCCTGTTAAGAAGATTTAACCTCACTTTCACCTCATGTCCTGCTGTGGCATGCTGGAACTTGTCGTTCCAAAGCTACTATCTGCTGTGAAACATGGAACTACAAGTGCCAACATTCCCCATAAGCCTCCGTTTGTAACTAGGGGAAAGATGTAAGTCGAGGACTACCTGTGTGTGTGTGTGTATATGTGTCTGTGTGTGTATGTATGTGTATGTATGTGTATATATGTGTATGTATGTGTATATATATATATATATATATATATATATATATATATATTTATATATTTATATATTTTCTCACCGGCCACTTTGCCACTTTATTAGGTACACCTGTCCAACTGCTCGTTAACACTTAATTTCTAATCAGCCAATCACATGGCGGCAACTCAGTGCATTTAGGCATGTAGACATGGTCAAGACAATCTCCTGCAGTTCAAACCGAGTATCAGTATGGGGAAGAAAGGTGATTTGAGTGCCTTTGAACGTGGCATGGTTGTTGGTGCCAGAAGGGCTGGTCTGAGTATTTCAGAAACTGCTGATCTCCTGGGATTTTCACGCACAACCATCTCTAGGGTTTACAGAGAATGGTCCGAAAAAGAAAAAACATCCAGTGAGCGGCAGTCCTGTGGGCGGAAATGCCTTGTTGATGCCAGAGGTCAAAGGAGAATGGGCAGACTAGTTTGAGCTGATAGAAAGGCAACAGTGACTCAAATAGCCACCCGTTACAACCAAGGTAGGCAGAAGAGCATCTCTGAACGCACAGTACGGCGAACTTTGAGGCAGATGGGCTACAGCAGCAGAAGACCACACCGGGTGCCACTCCTTTCAGCTAAGAACAGGAAACTGAGGCTCCAATTTGCCCAAGCTCATCGAAATTGGACAGTAGAAGATTGGAAAAACGTTGCCTGGTCTGATGTCTCGATTTCTGCTGCGACATTCGGATGGTAGGGTCAGAATTTGGCGTCAACAACATGAAAGCATGGATCCATCCTGCCTTGTATCAACGGTTCAGGCTGGTGGTGGTGGTGTCATGGTGTGGGGAATATTTTCTTGGCACTCTTTGGGCCCCTTGGTACCAATTGAGCATCGTTGCAACACCTTGTGGAATCTATGCCACGAAGAATTGAGGCAGTTCTGAAGGCAAAAGGGGGTCCAACCCGTTACTAGCATGGTGTACCTAATAAAGTGGCCGGTGAGTGTGTGTATATATATATATATATATATATATATATATATATATATATATATATATATATATATATTTTATATATAAAAATACACGGAGTCGGTCAAAGAGTTTCTCTAATGTATTCAACCCTTTCCCGTCAGAGCAGAATAATCTGCTTCCAATGCACGATTCTCTAGCTGCTGAAGTCCTTGGAAGCATCCACTTAATGTAGATAAATGACAGCAGAGGGCGATCATTAAATCTCTGTATCTGCACAGTGTCCATTTACAATCTGGCCAGAGCCCAAATCATTGGGCAATATCTAATCATCCAAGTGTTAATCTAGTTAATGCACTGCTGCAGGGAACCCTGGGAGTCTGGAACTGTTATGACATGCAGCCATT
Organism: Phyllomedusa bahiana; assembly: GCA_025379985.1. NCBI lineage: Eukaryota > Metazoa > Chordata > Amphibia > Anura > Hylidae > Phyllomedusa > Phyllomedusa bahiana. Next base: position 70,726 of record JAODAL010015464.1, read on the forward strand.
TCTGAATCAATTGGAAAGGTCAGTGTGGTTGTGTTCCCACCCTGCTCTGCTATGCAGTCTGCTGTAATGCGGAGTAGAAATTTCTGCCCTGTTGGTTTATTACCCATTGCTTATCGAAGCTGCAGCCGTCCCTTGTGTAATATAAATGGTGGTGGTAAATGAAGCTGTGACGGAAATCACTGCATGCTTATGGGTGGGATAAACAGCTAGTATGAGGGCTTGCTCAAGATAAGCCTCAATATACTTGGCAGCTATTATATTCAGCAGTTATACTTTGGAGATATATTGTCTATATCTGAAGCTGGCCACAAAATGCAGCAAAGCACTTTGCGTCCTGAAAATCCTCTAACTGTCTATGGTGTGTGTTTCCGCAAGGTGTGCACGCCATAGGGTGCTTGCTCTATGAACATGCTGTGCTTGTAATAGCCAGCAGAGTGTATGGGTTTACTTTGTGATTTGTTTGATCAGGAAGTATTTGGGAACACTGGAAAATACTGATCAAGTTATCATTTTATACAAAGATTGTTTTAATAAAGCCTAACAAAAACAAATGTAAAAAATAGATAAAATTCTCACTTGGTTATGGATAGTTGAGGGTAAGTGAGAACACTGTAATTCAACTCATATGTACCTCCTGTGTCCCCCCTGGCCACACTTCAGGTAAATTCCAGCTGCCATAAGACATCTTGGGGGCATCTCAGTCTCTGGCCCAGGGCAACTAGCATATGTTCACAAAAACACATTTACATATCCCCTCTATGTAGTCTGCCTTGTGCATTGTGTGGTCTACTTTAGTCTATCACAGGGGTGTCACACTTCACACAATCGCACAGCATCAGCATTATGGTTGCCCGCAACAGGCCGTGATGTCCCTCGTGGTCCTTTTAAAGGGGTTTTGCCACAATCTCATTTCATACCTCCTGTATCCAGCTCTTCAGCTCTGTGTGCTCAGAAGGGGGCGTGTGTGATTTCTTTGAGTTGCATATCATGTGACCCAGCAGGATGACATCACCAGGCCTTTCCTCTCTATAGTCAAAGAAAGGTCTGTTTATGTAAAGCATTGTGAGTAGCTGAGAGGTATAGTTTTTGCATCCAGACACAAGGGTCATAGGTTCAAATCCCTGCAGGAACCAAACCTGTGTTTTTTTTTTTCTCTTTATCAATGCACAAACCTCAATGAGGTTTATTTTTTATTTAATTGCACTGTTTGACTAATTACTAAGGAGTACAGAGGATGGGAGTAGAGTAACAGCACCTGGGGTTTGAACACTCAGCAGCTGCCTGAGAGGAGAGGTGATGTCTGACCAGGAGTGATGAGCTCTCAGCCCTGGTCGTATCCCCTGGAGACGAGCTGTAAACAATGGATCACTAAAGGAGCAGCTAAAACAAAAACGGTGCAGAATTTTTAATAATAATGAATGGTGAAAATGTTTCATTTGCAAGCTTCCCACGTCAATTTTACTTCGTGGCAAAACCCCTTTAAAGGGGTTCTCTGGGAAAAGAAGAAAAATAAATACATTGTCATAATGAAAAAATCCTAAATACCTTTTAATTAGAAAAATCTGCTCGTCTTGTCTAGAGGATAATCATTATAGCAGAAGAAAATTTTGCTATCACTTTAAATATTTTAAAAAATTCTTAAGTCCTGCAGTTTTCACTTTGACCACTCGACCTAATAATAGTCTGACACTTCCTGTTGTGCAGAGAAAAAGATTTTCAGTTGTCTGCTCATTATCAGCACAAGCAGGGTTACATTGAAAGGACACACCAATGTGTATAGACAACACAGGATCCACCAGTCACAATAGGAGATAGTCACAGTTCCCCCTTTCCTGCACTCACTACTTCCCAGGTTACAGAGCATGCCTAGAAAACTCTCCTTTAGAAGTTAATGGGACTGCTATAAGAAGTGCAGTGGCATCGCCATTCCTGCCAAGTGCTGTGTGTGTCCTCCAGAGGAAGTGGAGAGCCGGTCTTTTTGTGTCCAGATTTTTTCCACTCCTACCTGCTGTGTCTAAGCTATTGCAGGCCACATACAATGACATGGTGGGCCAGATTCGGCCCAGGGACCTTTAGAATTGCCTTGTTTTAGATACTTTAGCCCACATGAATTAAACTCCTCTTTTACCTTCTACTTGCCTTTTCAGTGTTTGTTTGTTTGCTTTTTTTATATCTAAGTTTACTTTAAATATGATTGATTTTTGACTTGCTTTGTACCTTCTTTGCTGCTTTTCAGCCTCTGGTAGTGAAACCAGACCAACTCATCAAACGTCGTGGAAAGCTCGGGCTTGTTGGTGTCAACTTAAACTTGGACCAAGTAAAGAGTTGGTTAAAACCCCGACTAGGACATGAAACCACTGTAAGTATCTGTTATACTAATACAAGTAGCTTGTTTTGTAGTCTCTTAAAGAGGTTTTCTCACCAAGCAGTTTCACAGAGCCACAGACGGCTTTAGACTCGCACATGCTGTCCAGACTGTGGGCATTGACTGACATTATCAGCTCTGATGTTCCTAGCTATTCCTGTTACTATGACATGACTGCAGGAGAGTTTATAAATTGTTGTATATAAGTCTACAGAGCTATAAAAAGTGGAAGCTTGTCATTCAGTTAAGTAAAGTCCATTGCTAGAGATGAGACTGCAGGGAGTGACTCACTATGGACAAACTGGCGGCAGCTTGGATCATTAAGATAAAAGGAAGGAGAGGTAGGGAGAGGTAATAGGTAACTTATAGAAACTTGTGTTCTTTCGTAGGAGATAAAGTCTATTTATCTCCTGACCAAAGCAAAATCAAAAGAGCATTGTATTTAGTAATAATTTTCATTGACCTTTCCCTACATGTTAAAAGCTAATCATTGTAGTGAGAAATCCCCTTTAACTTGGGCTCAGATTCATAGTTTCTTTACTTCCAAATGTTGCAAGGCTTTGTATTTTACCACAGTTGAGTCAGCTTTGTAAGTTGTGCATTTGGAGGTTATTTTGTTTCCACTTTGTGGTTTGTTTGCATTATTTTATTGAAGGAGTTTTGCCATCTTGTTAAATCCTTTCTAAGGCCAGATTGTAGCTCTTTGAGCCAGCGTCAGAGAATGGGGAGATGGGCACACTTGCTAATTTTTTGGGGAGTTCTGAATATCGCTGAGCTATATTTGGAACTCTCATAGACCTAAATGTGGGAGAGCTCTGCAGACGTGGCCATCTTCCCATTCTCCGAGGCTTCTGTAAGAGTACGATATAGGTTAGGTGGAAATTGGTGTGTTTTTAAGCTCGGGTGAATGGGGCAGTAGCCCTCACAGGATCGGAGTGGCATGTCCAGGGGCTCATAACTTTAGCTTCTTTATCCTGTTCTAACCACTTTCTTACCTAAGTATTGCTAATCTAGGGCTCTGATTCTCGCTTTTGCTTATGTTGTATAACCGTTTGGCCATATGGGTTTTCTGTCCCATAATTTGACCATTTGTTCTTGCTCAGCCTATACCAGCTCAGGTCATTAGTATTTCTATCAGCGTGACAGACCATTTGGACTAGCTGGATTGGTCAGGTAGGTGGTAATCTAACCTCTAGATTCCTCATTATATTGCCCAGCACAGATCACCTAGAATAATTCCTCAAACTTTTATTTTTTGGGGTATTTCCTCTTATATAGGTGGCTGATTTGTCATTTTCCTAAAATTTAGGGTGATTTCAAATGTAGCGGCTCCAGCTTCATTGCAGCACTTTTAATTGCTAAACCATGCAGCCACCGACCTGTGTTAATAAATGCAGTAAGGTGTGCCTTTCTGCCCAACTGTGTGTACCCGGTGTGAACTAAAGAGAGTTGTTTAGGGTTAGAAAACAAAAAAAAAGACAGTGCCACGCCCATCCAAAGGTTGTGTGTGGTATTGCAGCTCAGTCCTATTCACTTCATGGACAGGAGTGATGCTGTGATTAGAAGAAAGTGGTTTCTAGTCTTGTGTAGTCCCTTTAAGGTAAAGTTACATTTTTAGCCTCTAGCTTGCTGATTGCATTCATCCTTAGAATAAATCAATGTCTGTTTATATCTGGAACCACTTGTTTTTAGCTGTCAAAATGTCCAATTAATAGGATGTATTCCCGGAGTGTGATGTGACGTAAGATGTAGCTCGGCTCTTGAAGATTGATTGGCTGCCTGCTGTCAGAACGCTGGATCATCCTGTACACTTTACTGAGAAACAAACAAGCCCCTGACTGGAATTTTAAATAGGAGCGGAGGAGAGAAACCTGTGAAATGCCTCTTAGCAGCCATGCTTATCCGTTCTCCGCATGTAACCTGTGTCTCTGCCTCAGTACTGTACCTGGAAGTCACTTTAGAGATATAAAAAGAGTGCAAACACTCATTTTTGCTCTTACACAGTCACTCCCTAAAATTCAAGGGGTGTTCCGATCTCACACTTTGATGGTATATTGATAGGATATGCCATGAATGTGTGTTGAGTGCAGGTCCCACACCTATCCTGGAAACGGGCTGTTGAAAGTCTCCATTCAGAGCCGAAAATAGCTTGCATTTGCACACTACTCTCCATTCTGTTTAATGGGAGTTCCAGGTATTACCAAACACACCATATTAATAGGGGTGTTCTGGCACATGTCACCTGGAGCATGAGTAAAACTAAAAATTAAGTTAATTCCTGACTGCCGGTCTGTTCATCTAGGCTGAAGCAGTGAACGTTCGTTGTTCATGTGAAAGCTACAGCCAATCAAAGGTCACGGTGTCATAAGCATGTGTCCTCTGTGGCCTGTAAGGCTAGGTTAACACGGCTTAAATCCAGGGCGTAATTACGCCCCGCAATTACGCCATATGGCTGGGGGCCGGCACCTCGCCGGCCTATAGACTTGCATTACCAGCGGTGCATATACACCGCTAGTAATTCACATGTCGCTTATCTCCCCGCCCGGCGGATTCGTCGAGCAGGGAGAGGAGACGTAATCCATAGTTCTCTGAGAGCTGTGGATTACCATAATGACTTGGACGTATTCCAGCCGTAATTTGCGCACTCCAACACATAATTACGGATCGAAATACGGCCCATTTTAAGCCGTGTGAACATAGCCTAATAGGCTATAGCTGTCACTTGAATTAAGACCGTTCACTAGCTACTGCGTGGATGAACGGACCACCTGCCGGGACGGAACTGGGCATTCGGGAGGCAAGTAGGAGTTTTATATTCTATTTAAACTCATGCCCCCATAAAGTCAGAGACAGAAGTCTGGGGGACATTTTTATATCCCTTTTTTTTTTTTTTTTATTATTATTTTGTGATTTCCCCTGTAATTGGGGCTGGTATATTAGTCCCAGTTACAAGAGAAATCTAGGGGAAATGCATCCTTTGCACTGATTGCAGAGCTGATCTGGGTGTGATGAAACTCAGCAGCTCAGGCAGTTATTGAGCCCAGGCGGCCATGGGCTTCCTGCCTGTATTTTCCCTCGAACGCTGTATGAACAATGATTTGAGAAGTAAGGGGTGGTAACAAACCATTCCTGTATTGTCAGTGGAGAGCCCAGCTATTGCCGACAGCCGGCTCGCCACTCATGCAGCTGCACAGTTAGTTCAGAATGTGCAGAGATAAACTGCCACTGCCCGGATGCTTATAGTCTATGGGCGGTCAACACGTCATTAACCCTTGTGATTTAATTTATTGAAATATCATTAATTAAATTGCTGATCTTCAGGTGTAAGTGTTCAAATGTATTTCTTTTTTTTTTTTTAATGTTGATTAATTCTATGCTTTCCCTGTACTTTGTGTTTTTCCTAGATCGCCAAAGCAAAGGGAATTCTCAAGAATTTCCTGATTGAGCCATTTGTTCCACATAAGCAGGTATGAATAACCGATTGAGTCATATGGGACAATGGACGTGGGGTCCGACATTTCCTTATTTCCTGATTGAAAAGTTCGGCCGTGTTCACACGGCTTATTCCCGACGGATTTGTGAGCGCAATCCGGCTCACAAATCCACCGTGAATAAGGGGCGGGACGGGGGCGGGGCCGGAGCACGGAGGGGGCGCCGCTCCCTGGCCCCATAGACTTGCATTATCCACGGCGCGTATTGCGCCTGGTACTGTGCATGTCACTTTCTCCCCGCCCGGCTGATTCGCCGAGCGGGGAGGAGCGATGGAATCCACTGTTCTCTATGAGAGCAGTGGATTATCGTAATTACTCCGACCGATTGGCGCCGTACTGCAGCGCAAATCCGGCACGCAGTACGGCGCCAATCCGCGGCAAAATAAGCCGTGTGAACGAGGCCTTCTTCACACTACATTCTGAAGGAGTATGTCGGATTTCCAGACACCCCATTGATGGACGCATTGTTTAAGCTTACAGTGGCAATGGCCTGTAGGATTTCATGTTTGTTACAAAAAAAAAAAAAAAATGTCTATTGGACTACCTCTGTATTGAATAGTGCAGCAGCCAGCTGGGAACTGTCCAGTAAGACTTGGGGGTGTGTACTTTTTGTTGTCTGGATTCGACATTTATATTGCCTGCCACATACTAGTGCATCTCAAAAATTAGAATATCACTGAAAAGATAATTATCAATAATTTAAATCAAATGGAGAAACCCATATATTGTATAGACTCATTACAGTATGAATTACAAGGTTTAATATAATACATTTGTGAGCCCTATAACAAATAAAAAGATAGTCCTGGAGAACCCCTTTAATTTTCAATGATTTTCTAATTTTTTGAGATGCCTTAGTATGTCCTATAATAATTCATTAAATTTTTTGGGTATTTCCTCTAACCTGGTTTGCTGATTTGTTGTTTTCTAATAATTTAGAGTGGTTTCCAGTGTAGCAGCTGTAGTGCCATTGTGATAGTGTTAATTGCAAAACCATGCAGCCATTACAACACAGTTAATAACTACACTGAATTTTGGTAAAAAATGCTATGAACACTTATGTGTAAAGTCACCCTAAAGGGGTTGTTTGGGATTAGTAATAGGATTGTGCAGCAGACCGTGATATTCCATACATCAGAAAAATTGTATACTGACCTCTTTTGGCCTATGGACACATTTTGATGTATATGCTGGTTCCAGAAGCTTTCCTAAGTCTGTTTGAAGTGTCCAAAGGAATGAGTTCTGATGTCTCAGATGGGCTCCGAAAAAGCTCGGTGTAATCTATGGGAACTAATGCTTCATACTTCTAAGGAGTAACAAATCGTTACTAAAACAAATGGTCCATAAATTAGAGCTGCTCTTCATATAAGCCCTTTTGTGTCATAATAAAACAAGATAGACAACATCCTGTTGAAGTATGAATACAATTTCTCTTGAAGATGAAATGTTTTTACCTACCATTAAATTGTAAATCATTCTAAGGCCTGGTTCACATCTGCATTGGAGGTTCTCTTTGGAGCCATTATTGCAGATTCCATCACAAATTATGAAACAAATAACGGGACATGCAAACCTATTTTCTCTTTAAAACAATAGATGCCGCAATGGAAATTTAATGGACCCCAATGTAGTCAATGGGTTCCTCTTTCCACCAGTCGTGTCTTTTATGAAACAGGTCTAGTTCCACCTCTGAGATGGAGTCTCCGAATGGAACACCCAACCCAGATATGAACAAGGCTTAACAATAAAGTCCTGTCATATTTAACTATGGATTTACTACGCTTTCTGCACCTTTACTTATACTTAATTGTTTTCGTGACAGGAAGAGGAGTTCTATGTTTGCATCTATGCAGCCCGGGAGGGGGACTATGTGCTTTTCCACCATGAGGGAGGTGTGGATGTTGGGGATGTTGATGCTAAGGCACAGAAGTTACTTGTTGGTGTGGGGGATCGCTTGACTGAACAAGATGTGAAGAACCACCTCCTCACTCATGTGAAGCCTGATAAGAAAGAGTAAGTATGAGAAGGCAAAGGTATACTAGTACAGCTTAATGCTTTTAGAAGAGGACTATAGTTCATTCTATCTTGACTATATTGTTGATCATTTGCATGCTGTAATATTTTCCTGTATGCTGCCTCTTGTTAAGCACAAAGTATAAACTCACCATGCTGTCCACTAGACCTGGCTGTAGGGCTTTAGATTTTCTACAAAGTGTAGTGACATAGCCCTAGTGCTGTATTGTTCCTTCAGTACTAATGGATCTCTTTGAGATGGACAGCACAGTTATTTGGCTGTGTAATGGATTATTAGCCCTCTGGTGCTCACGTTATACCTCTTAGTTTAGATGTCATGTGCATTGGGGTATATATCTGACTTAATTCATCACATAGACCTGGATCATGCTCAGATTTGTTTTATGAAGTGATGATGTGCCACTGGGATATGCCATCACTTCATGATTGACAATTTCAGATATATAGGGTGAACTGCAGCTTAAAGCACAAAGTTTAAAGTTGGTTGGGAGAAGCTAGGAAGGAACTCGGCTGTAAATTAGTGGGGGTCTAGAGGTTCAACTTCCAGATCCTCAACTGATTGCATATCCTGGCAACCTGGCATCACTTTGTAATATAGAAAAAACCCGTTAAATGGAGGTTTCTTCCTTTTGTTATCATTGTAGCTTGTCGATAAGACCTAGATAAGTCTCCATCTATAAAATTCTGTTAATCCCCATGAAATATGAAGTTTTTGTTTTTCTTTGTGTTTTTTGATTGGTGAAAATCAATTTCACATCCTCTCTAAAAGGATCTGTGACATCTCCTGACATGTCTTGGAGGTCTATAAAATAGCAATTCTGGAGCATCTTCTCTTTTAAATCTGTTTTGTGTTCTCCCTCTGTTATTTCTCCTAGACATGTATAACTGAATCAGTCAATCGGGTGTTACCATTCTAATTTTTAAAGTGTCCTGTCCCTGCCCACACTGTCTGTCAGCACTGATTGGACAATGTCAGACACCCCCCCCCCCCTCCCTCCCAAACCACATCACCCATACTACAACCCCAGTAATACATTTCTATAAGTAATAGCCAAGGAACAGCACAACATAGAGTTAAAGAAGATTCACTGGGAACACAAAAAAAAACCTATCCGTAATGGACGCCGATCAGAAATGTATTTGTTGTGGGGTTTTTAATGTGATTTCTTCTTTGTTGTATATCACAGGGTCCTTGCAAGTTTTATCACTGGACTTTTCAGCTTGTATGATGACCTTTACTTCACTTATCTAGAGATCAATCCCTTAGGTAAGTCTAGTCTTAAGTTGGATGTCACATGGTAGAACCTAGAAACTACGCTGTGCACATACATTAGGTGATTATACACTTCTCTCTTCATCTCCACTTTCCAGTTGTAACTAAGGATGGCGTGTATGTGTTGGATATGGCAGCCAAGATTGATGCCACTGCCGACTATCTCTGCAAAGTGAAATGGGGAGATGTGGACTTTCCACCACCATTTGGGAGAGAAGCTTATCCAGAGGTAAGAGTCCAAATGGAAACTCATAATGCTTGTGATCTCCTCATAGCCAGTAATTTCTCTCATTTGTACTTGTTCTGTGGTGTAGAGATTCCATATCTACATATATGTTTGATCCTTTACTACACTTCTGGAATTGTTGTCTGTGTTAGTATAGTCTTCTACCATGGACTCTTTACTTAGGTTTAACGTTGGGTCTCTTTATACATAAGTGCCCCTAGTTATCACTTAGAATTCACATCTGGAGATCCTACAAAGGAAACTCCAACCCATGCTACACAGTATTTCCATCATAGACTTTGATGCGATATTGATAGGATGTGACATCAAAGTCTGATAGATGCAGGTCCCACCTCTGGGAACAAGCCACCGAAAGTGTCAGTTTAGAATAGAACCCGTGATTCTCCATTCTGAGCACAGCTGGACACACCACTCATCTGTACTCCGAACACCCATAGAACAGAATGGAGAATAACGTGCAAGTGTGATCTACTCTTTTTATTTTTTATTGGACAGAGGCTTTTAGGGGCTTAATCTCAAGATACGTGTGGATCTTAGAGAGCTTAAAGGGCACGCCAACGCCCGGGGCGCCAATTTAGGCAAACGGCCATATTCGGTATTCAATCTTATGACAATTAAAGTCTCCTTTGGCGGGGGAATTGACACACCTATATATAGATGTTTCTTCCAGTCCCCCCCGTCATCCCGCCCACGCTTTTTCCCCTTTTTTTTTCTTTTTTCCCTTGTGCAAAAGGCGTGGAACCTGTGTAAATAATATTTGTCCTGGCCAGTGCCCAATGAAATCATTTGGAGCAGAAGACCCCAACAGAAAATGGCACTTCACCCTGCTACAAAACAAGTGCAAGACCTGCAGGCACATTACTTCCGCGGACAGTGTACCTGCCTCATAGTCACTGCGATTACACAGAATCGAGTACATTTTCCTGATTTTGTTTGTGCAGTGTCCCACCACAGGCCTCTACGGTGGGGCGGGGGACAGGATAGTGACTTAATCGGTATATGAACTTGAAACGATTTACTAACAGCAGGACATATCTCCCAGTGGCCGTACATTTCTCCATAGGGGACCACTCGATTGAAGAATTGTGGGTTATGGTAATTGGACATTTTAAGACGAAAAGGGAGAGGAAGGAATGGGAATTTAAAGGTGTTGTCTCACTACACAGAATAGCTTTCAAAATTTAGGGAACACTAAATGAATACGTTTTCCATAGATATTGCTTTGTTTATCTTTTTTTGTTAATGAGCTACAATTGATTTTATCACCTTCTGTGCTCTCTCTGGTTTCCTAAGTGACCGACCTGTGTGTTATCTGATCTTTCAGACAAATTTATTTCATCTAGACTAATAAATATAATAAAGGGGTCTGAATACACGGAGCTCATATGCTAATTTCAGACAGTTTGACCAGGAAGTGGCAGAGCAAAGCAGCATTATTTCATTAATGAATCCTATGAAACTTTGAGATGAGACAACCCCTTTAAGTTAATGCAAGAATTTCAAGCTTTGCATATGGCCTAAATATACATGCTAGTTTTAATTCATCCTATGTCTGAACTGGTGTGTATAAAAAGCCTGCGAATTTTCAGTTTCTTGTATAACATTATGAAGAATGCTAGTATTCTCAAAAGCTCATTGTTAAATATACTTGGCCGCTAAAAGTATTGCATGATTTCTTTTCTCTTCTTTTGTTGTTGGATGTTGCTGTATGACCACGTATCAGTCAGAACTCTTTAAGGGGGCCCCTTACTATTTTGGTAAACCAAGGCATCTGTTAAAGGGCTTGATTGCTTTAGTCAAAATCTATTATAGACACGAACCAGAGTATTATATTATAGTTATGTTAAGCACTCTGGTGTGGAATATCAGTTAAAGGGAACCTGTCACATAGTTTTTGCCCCCCTTGCTGAGGACAGCACGATCTAGTGTCAGACCTGCTGTTTCCAGCGCTGTGTCCCTTATTCTGTAAAATGCTGTAGATATTAGAACATTTACCCCACAAATCTTGTTCATGAGTAGGTGTTGGCTCCACCCACAAAAGGCTAGCTCCAACCACTGACAGTTATTCACATGTTTCTACCGATTCAAAGTAATAGGTTTGTCAGTTGAAGTGGACGGGGCTAGCCTCAGGTGGGCGGGGTTTGAAAAAACTGACACTGACTCTTTTGACTCTTCTGGCTAAAAACTGCACATTTGAGCAGTAAATACACGAAAACTACAGCATCTTACAGAATAAGGGACACAGTGCTGGAAACAGCAGGTCTGACACTACCTTGTTCTGTCCTCAGCCAGGGGGGCAAAAACTGTGACAGGTTCTCTTTAATGCAGAAACCAATTCATTAAAATCATTTATGGAAGGTGATTTGTTAATGTGATTTTGACCAATGAACAAAGACATAAATGAGTGCCACTTATTTAGGGAATAGATCCTACAAAAACTGGAAAGGGGTGATCTTTTTTTCTGTACCTATAAATCTGCAGTAAAATGTTATCCCTTTTGTCATCATTGTGACACAGCAGGAAGAAAATGTTCCGCCTGAGTAATAAAGGCATTTTATGAATTACAAATTTTGTCCCTGCAGTCATTCCATTAGCTTGAGGTTCTGTATAGATGCCAGAAACACTTGTATCTCCAGCCCCCACCTCACTGGCTTAACTCAATTTCCCTGTTTTAATAAATCAGTCTTAACAATGCTTCTCCCTAGAGGCTTGTCTTCACAAGGTTGCCTCAAGGTGATTTAAAACAGAACGGCATAACTGCCTATATGTACCTCAAACAGTATAAAGAAAAATATCTTAACATATTTGTAACAAACATACAGATTGGTTTGCACCAAAATCTACAATCTATCCTGTTTGGGATTTATATTTTATATTTGTGCACTTCTAAGGCCCATTCCACACGGCTTATTCTGCCGCGGATTGGCGCCGTTTCTGCGCGCCGGATTTGCGCTTCAGTACGGCGCCAATTTCCCTGGCAAACAATTACGGAATCCACTGCTCTCATTGAGAAACAGTGGAATCCGTCGCCTCCCCGCTCGGTGAATCCGCCCCGGGGGGAGAAAAATGGGCATGCACATTATTTACGGCGCGGACGCGCCGTAAACAATGCATTGTCTATGGGGACGGGAGCGGCGCCCCCGCCACGCTCCCGGCCCCGCCCCCGTCCCGCCCTTTATTCACGGCGGATTTGTGCGCTCAATACGGCGCACAAATCCGTCGGGAATAAGCCGTGTGAACACGGCCTAAACATACATCACTAGCAGGGTAAATTACTGTAGTGTACATATACATTGCTCTAGATACCCTTCTGTGTCTAGATGTTTTGGGATATAAGCGCCCTCAACACCTAATATGTTGTGTTACAATACAGTTTGCTTGTGTTAGACTTTGTATAAATATCAAAAGGGGAAAAATTTCCCAATATATTGGTCGGTGTGAGGGTTTACTTGCCATTTAGACCTCACTGACTGTTTTGCATAAAGCAAAGGCTTATGGGCAAAGAGCTGAGGAGCTCCACAGCGCACTCTATTGGATGTAGTTATCCTCACATGTAGCTCGCAGGAGCCTAGCAATGTGAAAGGGATTTGAGCCAAACCAGTTCGGTTCAATACAGACACTGTTTCGGGGATTTGCCCCCCCCTCAGGGAGTTGAAAAG